>JABWIB010004618.1:13299-29899 GCA_016617825.1 Platyplectrum ornatum
ATATACAGTTTGTACTGGCTGGTGGATGAATGGTGGATGATGCTTGTATACTTATCATCATATACAGTTTGTACTGGCTGGGGGATGAATGGTGGATGATGCTTGTATACTTATCATCATATAAGTGTTTAGGTTTCTTGCAGGCAATCTGTTGACAGTCTTCTGTAAACATCACAGTTTGCAGTAATGTGGGAGAGAAATCACATGTGTGGGAAAAGCAATCAGGGAAAGAGCTGAACAGAAATGCACATAGACAATTAGCATTCTTCTTTTCTGCCTTAATTAGCTTTGTAAAGAAAAGAATCTGCCCAGTGGGGAATAGTCAGTGCGACGTCTCAGCTGGGACCAATCTACAAGACACATAGGAGTCTGCCCATAGACATATCACCAGGAACAAAGCACTTCTCAGACACACCAGAGTAAAAGCATATACCTGTTGCAACCGATAGGTTGAGCATAAAGCTGGTATAAAAAAATATACACTTGTCAGTTCTCTTCTGAAAAGTGCGCAAGAAAAAGTTAGGAAAGACAATGAAATATTAAAGATCACTGTGGAAACGTCTGCAAACAGAACTGCGAAGTTTCAGAACAGAAAGACATTCATCTGTATGGCTGCCAGTGCAATAATGTGTCCTTATTACTAGCAAGAGGTATCTGATCATGCTGAACACATTACTACAAAACTGGAAAAATGTAACTTCCAAATGAACTATATACTGGGCTCTTACGTGTTATAGTCACAGTTGTTTTTGATCCTGCTCTCACCTGAGCGCACACACACATAGGGATGTATCAGTGGTCGGGGAACATGTTGGAACCAAAAAAGCAAATCTGCTCCTTGGTTAAACCATGCTAAAAATAAAAAGCACAAAGAGAATGGGTTGCAAGGTGATGCATTGTAGCCCCACTCTAAATTCATAATAGAAGTCATTCAGTATATGATTGTCATTTGCAACATCAGCCTATTTGATTTTTAGAATATTTTTATTTTGCACCCCCCACATTGCAAGATGGTTTGTCCAGGGGGATATTGGCACCTTTTTTGCACTATTGGCCTTAACTCATAACTTAGGTAGGTTGTAGAAGTGTTGTTACAGCAAGAATCTACCACTGCTCCCCCAAGCAATCCCTGGATACTTAATACCCCCTCCCCCCCTCTATGTGCATCCTTATTCACATGTATCACTTCTGCATACCTTACAGCTGATAGAATCTAACATGTGAATGGAAAAGCCCCACCTCCGATACCATAATAAGAGCCCCTCACAACATAATAAATAATAATAATATTGTAGATAAAAGCAATATGATGACTCCATCAACATGGAACTGATCAGTTCACTAAAGAATGACTGATTTACAGGTTATGGAGGATGTTTGGTATTATGGGGCCGATTCAATCCCTCGCGAAGATGGGAAAAAACGCGAAGTGCGCTTTTTCCCGTCTATTACGGGACTAAAACCTCGCGTCTTTTTGTACGCACCTTAATGAGGTGCGAACGAAAAAACGCGAGTTTTCCTGCCTTACGCAAACAGCGTAAGGCAGAAAAAATTCGCGCGAAGGGGATTGAATCGGCCCCTTAGTTTCAAATCAATGTGAATGAGAACAACAACTGAAGAAAGTCTATTATACCCATTTTTCACTAACAGAAAAAATCCAGGTTTATGCACATAAACCCAGGTTTATTTTGGTGGAAATGGGTCCCACGAAAAAAACCCAGGTTAAGTGACCCAGGTTTTTTCCAGGGATCAATGCAGGGTTTTTAATGGGATTTTTCACAGGTCGCTGCAGAGGAAAAGGGGTTTCCCTTTAGAACATAGTAGGTTCCAATACTATACTCCATTCAGTGGAAATGGTGCCAACCCTGGAAAAAACCCAGATTCACACTGCAGTGGAAAAGGGATCTTTTTGTGACCTGGGATAAATGCAGGGTAAAAACCCAGGTCTGAACCTGGGTTTTTGGTGGAAAAGAGTTATAACAGAGTGAAAAGTATATGCAGCTAATCTGCAAATTACTTGTACATAACATACATCTGTGTGTAGGGGTGTCAGTGTATATATATAAAAGAAAACAAATGCTTTCATTACATTTAATAGATGCAGTGTAGCTTGCTGCAGTATTCACTGAGCCACACCCTGTGCCAGTGTCTAGTTACTGAAATGCTTTGCAAATCTCCAGGAGGAGGCTGCTCCATGTGAGAGGGGAGGCCCCTGTGTGTTTTAGGAGCAGGCTGCTCATTGGTCTGAGCAGTGCATGGACACATTTGGGAGGGGGAATGGTACAGGGGGATGGAAAGTTATTTAAAGTCTTTACTAGGGTGGAAACTTTGCTGCAGGCTCTGGCTCTGTGCTGTACTAGCTCTTCCCAGCAGTGATCACACATAGCAGGGGCTGTAATAGTCTGTATTCCAGTGTTACCTGATCCATAGGACACACATCATGATCCTGAGACTGTCCCTTGTGTTCTGCTTGGTCATCTTTGGATCAGGAGTCAGAGGTGAGTCATCTCCTGAAGGCTCCTTTCATGTAATGGTGATTTTCTCATGTGTTCTGCTGCTTTGTGCTTGTATGTCTTTATTGTGTGCTCCATTCCATGCCTGGGATAGTATAACATGTGTTAGGATTGTCTAATGATAACCCAGGGGTGCATGTAATGGGTGCTGTGCATGTATACCAGGGTATGGCTGCCAGCTCTTTGTCTCATCTCTGGGTGGGGCATTGTAAGGGCTCATTGTATAGGTGTATAATGAGAGGGCTAGGACTAGTTCTGCGTGTGGTTTGCAGTCTAATCTGACCATCTATGTTGCATTTTATTTATTTGAACCACTTCTGTTACTGACGCAGCAAGTATAAGATACATTAGAGAAGGTCCATTTTAATGCAATTCTGTCCTTTTATTTTTAATACAAATAAGTTCAGCTTTTCAACTTTTGTATATTGTAACTGATGTTTAAATAGCTTTTATTCAGACTGTTAAATGTCATCAGTGGTGCAAATGCAGGAAGGTAGCTGTAGCCATTCGTTTATAGTAGCATACTTCGCTACATTTTAGTTTATTGACCTAGTGCTGTAATGTGATGAGCCAAAACTTCCCCGCGGTGTCACACCCACCCAACTCTATGCCAATCACATGATGTTGTACAAGTATCCTGGGAAAGGGCATCTGTTTCTGGGGACGTCAATGTATGTATATAGGCTATCTATCTAGGACTTTTTGGTATAGTTCACACGACACTATATATCTGTTCATTTAAAGTGGTGAGCATAATTGATCAGTACAATTACATTTGTAGTGCTTTTTAAAATACATAATTGAATAAAAGTACATGGCATTGTTATATAGTCCATGGCACAATGCCCCAAGATGTCCACCCTAGATCAACTAAAGTTATGCACGTACAATCTAAAATGTATGATGTGATTGTCATGTGCTTGACACGCCTTATCATCCAGAGTTCTAACTGGTCCTGGGCAACGTTCTGTTTAAGCATAGTCCTCTTTCCTCTGGAAATCTCTCCATTCTAGGTTGCTCCCTATCTTTTTTAGCTCTACCTGGTTCTGGCAGCAGACAGAAGTGATGCTCTCTTAATGACGTTATACAGTAGTTCTCTTGAAGAGTCTCTGGGTCATTTAGACAAATGGAATAACGGGGATAATGGCGCCTGCAGAGAAGGAGGACAATGCATGTGGTGCCAATGCGAGTAAGTTGCTCTGAATGTTCAGTCCCACACATGAAGAGAAGAGACCACCTCTCCCACACTCCTGTGCCATCTCTGGACATACTTCCGTACAATCAGCCTTTCACCACCCCGCATGCAGGCAGCTATTCCGTGTGGCTGCTGGCTGGGAGGCAGCGTCTCTGATTGTATGTAATCCACCATCACTGCGGCCAGGGAGCATCTTTCGTCGCCTGCCTCTCAGCCAGTAGTCACTGAGTGAGCAGATATCTTACCTGTGTGTGCTGTGCCGAATTGTCTGAAATGGCATTATCTCTTACTAAATAGGATTGGAACAGTGGGGATGTTGTCCATAGCAACCAACTTGGTTAAAAGTTTTGTTTCATTGTACAAACTGGAGACTGAGCTCAAATCTGGTTGCTATGGGCAACATCACCATTTTTCCAATTGCGCAGTTTAGTAAATTTAGGCCCTGGTGTCTTGCTTACGTCAGCATGTATACTGTACTGATCTGTTGGCAATGTTTGTTGCATACCGCCTTTTAGGGACATAAACAAAATGATCCCCCACTAAATTATGAAAACATGTACCCAACTGAATTTGGAAACCACTGGCCTATGTAACTCAAGCCCTATGGGGCTTTAAGTAGAGCACACTATACATTGGGAGGTGTAACATGGTAAATGCTAAGACTCCTCCAGGACGCATGGTGGAATGTTCCCTGGAAATTGCTGGCTGAGAGGAGTTGATTGATTGTTGGGTTCTTATCTACACATTCTTTCTGTAAGGATTGAAGGTAGCCTCCATTATCTCCTCCCTGGATCCACTCCAATATACACTATATAAACATCTCTCCCTCTTCCCTTTACATTAGGGTGGCCAACTATCCTGGAATGTCTGGGAGACTCCCAAATTTTGGACATTTCTGCCAGTGTATTGGAAGTCTGCAAATCTCGCGGGACATAGGGTGAGGCACTGTGTCCAGTCCTGACCGTGACTATTAATGGACGGGCCTTTTAGAGTAGATGTATGTTTTATGCCGCTCGGGGCGGGGGTTTGGCAGTGTCATTGGGTAATGGGGTGAAGTGAACATCCTATGGGGGTGAGGTCACCAAGTCCGCTGAATCCTGGCTATCTTTGCTATGTCCCTGTCTATTGTAGAAGTTGTAGCTATTTATTTCCTAGCAATGTCTGACCTATTTTAGACATCAGGATTTTCATTTTAATACACATAACTAGAATTCAAATGTCACAGCAGCCTTCTGCACACTTGTGTCTTAGGCTGGCTTTGTATGCAGGAGACATACTTGGAATAGTGGCATTTACACATTCCTTTTAGCTTTACACAAACCAGTTGTGATTTTCCTCTGACTCCTAAGACGGCACTGGGCAAGGCAATGCTCTATGGGGATTCCTCCCACATACCTCTCTGTAGATTAGATTAAGGTGCCCATACCTTATATTAAATATAAGGGTAATGATATAAACATAATCCTATGCCTGACTACACATTTACATATATTTACCCATAGGAAACAAATATCCATACATGCAAAGCAACGTTACAAGAGAGGCCAATTGATAAAGTTACATTATATAAAGTCCAACTGACTGTCTTATGAAGTATAGTGGTCACACATGGGTAATGTGTAGGTAATCTTTTGACACATTTATTTGGTCCCTGTTAAGTTCCCTGCCCCATGTTACTATGTTTTATTGTCTCTGTGCTGCCCTTATGTGATTACTTTATTACAAAGTGATCTTGGCTGTCAATCAAGCAGGCTTGCTAATCGTTCTGCACCCCCTCCACGGCCTCCTGATTGGCTGTATAGAGTTTTTACCTAGGGTCCCACAAAGCCTATGGCCGTTTCTGCGCAGCTAGAATAAATGTCTGTTTTATTGTAAATTTAATACATTGGTTTAATATGGGACTTGTACTAGACCTCACACTGAGCAGCTATGTGATATGGTGGCTTCTTATCAGAGTCTTATAGTAACTGATGATCTGACCTCCTGGCTCTACAAACTCCTCCTGAGTAATGTACACAAGCAGAAACCTAGTCAATAAGATAATGAGCCGATTGAATGGCCATTATAGTCTTATCTGCTCCTCATAGTTGACTTAATCTGACTTTGTAAACAAAAGAAATACCATTTGTTCAATTGATTCAATGAAGTGTTTGCACTACAAAGTGTCTGCAGCTGTTTGATGTGTCTGTGCTTTTACAGCTTCACATTTGGGCCTAAATTTACTAAGCAGGGAGACTGAAAAGTGGGGAAGTTGCCCATAGCAACCAATCAGATTTGAGCTCATATTCTCCAGTATGTGAAGTGAAACTGAGAGCTTGAATTTGATGGGTTGCTATGGGCAACTTCTCCACTTTAAACCTCCTGCAATCTCCCTGCTTGGTGAATTTAGGTCATGAAGTTTTGTTATGTTATTTGACTTTAATGCCTATTTAATGAAAGGTAAATATATACAAATCTCATCTCTGTTAGGGCTGACTGAAAGTGGAGACCGGCTTAATCTGCCGCTCACCATACAATGGGAAACACCTTTTCATTTGTAATTGTGTTTACAGTATCTGGTTACTGGCTGCTAGATCAATCAAACCAAAACCCAAATACAGACATAAATACAATGGTTTGAGGAGGGTAGATGGTTCCTTTAAACTGGTGTTACAACAAGGCCCACCCAGGCAGGCATGATATGTGGATGTGAGAGTGACTGACTAAATACAATGACATTTTAAAATGCTGACCATTAAGTTTCGTCATGTGAGATCATGCACCCTAAATAAAACACGGAGGAAATCCCCTTTTATGCTGGCAGAACTATGCAGTATTTGTGCCAATTTTTTTGTAATTTATCATGTAGTGTATGGCATGAAATAATCTGTCCTATTTAGCTCTTTAACAAAAATGATTTTTATTTGAAGACAGGAAGAAAAACACATTTTACTGTTGAATGTTCTAAGGAGTTATAGGAGTGTATTGTTCATAGTACAAAGCCTTTGGGATATGAGCGACTTGAACATGAATATTTGTGGGGGAAGAAATTTTTTGGTTGAGGAGCGTCGTCCTTAGTGCCGCTATTGTGATGAGCTATACTGCCCAGTCCTTGTTGGCGGTCACATTATAGTCTGTTCACCCAGTTTAATGCTCTTTATAGTATTAGATTCCTGGCCTAACAGCCGGCTTTTCCAGACTCCTGTGAAAACATAACCAAAATTTGTTTTTTGTATCTAAATATTAGTTTTGCTTAAAGTTCCCGGGATCCTTTAGGTTAACCATTTCCTCCCCCAGCCATTGTGCACTTAATCCTGACTGTTTGTTTTTCTATGCAGCCGGTTTATCTCACCACCTGCTGCAACAAATGCTTTACCACAGCTGCAAAAGACAGCATTGCTTAGGGACAAACAGAGTGCAGTCTACGCTGGAGGCGGTTACACTGTTTTCTATTTACAGTTCTTGGCTTATGCTTTCAATCCGAGTTCTAGATATAGCAGACCCTCCAACATGACCCATTCCACCAGGTACAAAACACTCTGTTCTGGAACTTCCAGCAATCAGTTACTATGGTAACCACCTGTGTATAAGACAATCAGTTCATTAAAACCAGGGGAGTGACAGCTGGAAGATCAGGAGTGGAGTATGGTGTACCTGGTGGAATGGGTCATGTGGGAGGGTCTGGATATAGGCATTCTACACTCTTCTATTTTATTTCTGCATCTCCATTTTGATATTAATATAGTAATGTGTGCTATTTGTGTACAGGTACGAAACGAGGCCTCTGTATAAAGTGTATGCACGGGGGGCGGGGATTGTTATTTGTGGATTCCTAAATGATATGTGGGGGGTGGGGGGGTTGTGTAGGTGAATTTGCATAATGCAATTACTGTGCACTTAAGTACTACCAGAGTCTGCTTATTTGGACACTGGAATTGCTTAAGTCTATATCGGCTCCAGTATTCCTAATTGCATTTATAGGTGACTTTTGCATTTAATACTCAGTGCGTTCATTGCTGGCAGAACAGAATGGGACTTCCTGTTTGACAACACATAGGCCTAAATTTACTAAGCAGTGAGGTGGAAAAGTGGGGATGTTGCCCATAGCAACCAATCAGATTTGAGCTCACATTCTCCAGTGTGTAAAATGAAACTGAGAGCTTGAATCTGATTGGTTGCTAAGGGCAACATCCCCACTTTACAATCTCGCTGCTTAGTAAATTTAGGCCTTGGAGTGCCAGTGTGTGGGAATTTGATTGGAAGTTTGCAGGAACAGATGTGGAAGGAAGATATTCTGTGTTTTTAAGAAATCCATTGATTACATGGGGCATTTCATATATTACATTCCTCTGAATGAGTAAGTGTTGTACTCGTAGAGGAAATTCCTATGTACTGATGTTACAGGGTGGGGTCTCGCAGGATACATTGCTTTACAGATATGGGAAAACATCCTCCTCACTCAGCACAGGATTCCCTATACAATTTTAAACTTTAAGATTATTTTTTTTTACCTTTCAGGTAATTGGCTATATGTTTGATATATAGATATTTGAATTGAGTTTTTTTTTGTAGCACAGCTCATACAGATTTGCCCCCCCTCCCTCACCCTTCCATTAAGACTTCTTAAGGCTGTTCACATTAACTATTCTTGAAAGATGAAGTAAGAACATTTTCGGGCAAACCCTGGGTCCGACTGCTGCACTACACAGCATTGACCAGGGAAACTTGCAGGGACACACTGTGCGAATAGGTAACACCATGCAGTCTGTATGGCAGCACTGTGTGCCCCTGCAAATCCTCACCACTTGAAAACCAAAGTGATTTATGGGGCATAGTGTAAATGCCCCGCCATGTTAACACTATCACATATGTATAGATAGTGTCCGCACTGGAGAGCTCTTGTGAGCCTTTGTGCAGTATGTAAGTAAGTAAGTTTATTCAGTTTGTCCCTCATATATTTGCTCCCATTTAGTCATCCGCTTTCTCCCAGTGTACGCACCTATGACTTGGATGGATGAAAACAAATTTTATTTCATATATATATATATATATATATATATATATATATAATATATATATATACACACATACATATTTTTATTTGACAGCTTTGGCTGTGGCTTCTTAAGACTTAAGCACCTGCTCCTTTAATGTTTGTATAATGTATAGCTTGCCTGGGTAGACCAACATGACTAATAAAGGAACAAAGAAGCATTGTCACAGAGGCTTTCTTCTCTGCCGCACCCATAAACAGAGGGCAGCACTCTAATATTCACATCTGTTATGCCAAATAAAGTTTGACTAAGTAGTTTGAGGTTTTAGCTGGGTATGCTAAGCCAGGGGTTCTCAAACTATTTTGACTGGGACCCCGTCTGAAAAAAAATTTTTCTACACGACCCCAACAAGTTACCACGGAACAATACCCGTATATATTTATAAATCNCACACTGGTGATATTTTTCACCAAGACATCAGATTATGATTTTAAACAGCGATAAGTATATGTGTAAAAGGGTCTGAAAGTTCCCCTTTAACCCTTTGGACATTGCATTATTTGACACCTGGCAATCCTATCCTATGAATGATGGAACTGGTTCAGTGCAGTGCAGTGCCGCGGGCCCGTATCACAGTGGCACTTCCGGTCCCATAGTGCTGGGCCTGCAGCCAGGCGATGGTCTCCCTGAGGAAGTCGCGANCCCATGCAGATAGGGGCACGACCCACTTTGGGGTCCCGACCCACAGTTTGAGAACCGTGGTGCTAAGCTAATGATTGGTAGGGGCTATCCTTTTAAAGGACATTTTTGTGTATGTGATAATAGTTACTATTTTTGTGTTCTCGTGTGCAGCCCGTTTAATAGTTTACTGTGCCTATGAGGGTTGTACATACTTTAACATCTTCCTTGAATTAATTGAGAGGTTAGAATTTTTCACATCGAACCTCCAGAAAGTTTCCTCTTCTCGCATGCCCCTGTGTAGTATTTGTCAAACATTGATTAATGGGTCTGACATAATAAAGAAAATTAATAGAAAACTAAGCTGTTTTTATGCAACAATGCCTTATAGTACTACTTTTAATGTCTGTTTCTTTAGTATGTGTATTTATTATGCTGTTGTATAGTGGAGCATACATTCTATTATACCGTATTTAATCCGTCGGCTGCATTGCAGAATGGTTACACAAGCTGACATTACCATGTGAAAGTTTTAATGTTGGTGATATTTTTACACACACACATTGTTTTAGAAAAATTGTGTTGTATGTTCCCTTTATCTATATTATTAATTGTGATATTCAGTAAAACCGGATGAATAGAGGCTCTTAGGATACGTTCCCTACTGTAAAATGAGGGCGGTTACAAGACAAAAAAGCAGATCATGGTGGTTAAATATTAAATTTACCTTCCCAGAAACTCCTCATAGTTTTACCCTGCTGCAACTTTCCTCTCATATTAAACTCTGGGTCTGGCCCATCACTTTTAAAGCAGCTGGTATGGGGGTTTTATGACTGTCTACCGTTCCACCATAAGTAATGGGCATTGCCCAAATATTTACCTATTTAAATAGTGTATACTAGTCCTGCATCTTTCTACAACCTGGTATATGCTGTTACAGAAGTAGGAGGATATGAATCATACAGGGCTTAGCGTTTCTGGAAACTTGGCATGTATTATAGAACCAGATGTGAGATCACATGCTCAAAGTCAATGGTTACATAACTTAAACTGCGTTGGTCTGTGGTTTTATCTATTAAAGAATAGATGCATATGCCAACACTACCCAGAAAAGAGAGAACCTTTGTTAAACTGCTGGTCTGTTTTAATTTTAATCATTTAGGTTGTGCCTTAACTCTCTAGCAAGGTGTCCTTAACTATATGAACAAGGTTTTGTTTTTGCTGGAAAGTGATTGTTCCAGAAAGCGTTTTATTCATGTCTGTTTGGGACATGTCAGGGTGTCGCTTCATAATTTTAGGCGTTTACTGAAGTTTACAAAGATAATATGGAGATGTTTCCTGTATCGACCAATCATATGTCACCAGCAGGCAGAGGAGAATAGAGATTAAGCCAGTTTTTGAAATCCGTTTATTTTCCACTTCAATAATTCCGAAATATTTTTAGCATGTATAATTGGTTAGATGAGAGAGAATTTTTAAAATATGCAAGTGCTTTGTCCAATTAAATCCTGTTCCAAATATGGGGAACAGTGTACACAGAACACAAGAGATTCGCCTCAGTCTTGTAAATTTGAAAGGTTTATTTTTTTTATATATTTAACATTAATGTGATGTGACAATTAGTATGAACAACTAATGACACTTGTTAGCCCTTCCGCAATGAGTAATTAAAATATCATGAGTAATGCTGTTCTGTAACCCTTAGCAACTCAGATTGTTTACAGAGGACAAGTCAGATGTTTCCTAGTTACTATAATGTTGTTGTAACTTTGTTTTTAATTTTCCTGCTGTAATCAGTGTCAAGACAAGAAAAGCTACTTCAAACATTGTAAAATGAATGGAAAGCTGAGGTTGTATATGGGCATATTGAAGCTGATATGGATAAACTTCCTCTACAAGTAGAAATGCAAAACTACTGCTGCATTAAACATGGAGAATGCTACATGTGGGAGGACTACAGATTTGTATGTTGAAGAGGATATTTTACCCTTTGTGATATTGGCATTGACGTCAGTCTTGATGATGTTTTGAGGACTTACTGATTGTACACAGATTGATTGTATAAATCGGGTTATTTGATATTTCGGAGTTCCTACGATCTGAGTCTGAAAAAATTCAGACACATGGGTGTATATTTACTAAGCGGTGAGATTGGAAAGTGGGGATGTTGCCCATAGCAACCAATCCGATTTGAGCTTGCATTCTCCAGTATGTAAAATTAAACTTAGAGCCAGAGTCTGATTGGTTGCTATGGGCAACATTCCCACTTTTTCAATCCTGCAGTTTAGTAAGTTTAGGCCCAGCTAATCGTTTGCAAAAAGCCTTTCTCTGCTACTTGTGTGTCAAACTGTCCCTCTGTAAAGGATTCTATGATGTCTATGTACATATATGTGACGAACACGAGGAGTCTGCTGTAGAATCGCCAGTGCTGTAAATATTCAAATGTTCACTGTTTCATTATATAGTAAACAATCTGATTTGTATGATAATATAATGGGTAGTAATGAACTTTGCCAGAAAATGAAATTGTTTTAGTACCCAAAAGTGCTGGTCAGGAAGGGATGAGTAACTGACTCTCCACCCGGAGTGAGTCATAACTTGTTGTTTCATATGATGCTTTTTATCCAGTCATTAGGATTAAAACCATCTTATAGAACAGCATCCCGTCTTCCCCACTTAGCTTGCAATGAACAGACCCCTGATTTAAGACTTCTCGTGCTCTGATATGTATATGGGTGCATTTGAAGTTTTAAACAAGTCACCTACTGTGAAATAAGGTTAAAATATAGATTGTTTCTCTGTCATAGTCTGTATACTACCAGCATTCACTATAGTGTAGGAATATTTGTGTTTCAGTTCTCAAAATTATAAAAGGGAATAGTGGTTTTGTATTGTTGCTGTGTGCATACACTGGATGACTGGAAAAATTGGCAAGCAGTTCATGACTGACTTAAATATGTTTACAATATATTGCACTCTTTGTAGCCGATTGTTTCAATCATAGTAAATATGTGTTTTTATTATTTACAGGTCAGGAAGACTTTGATTTGTTTGATGCTGTTGGTAAGTGTATACATTTATTTTTGTTCATTTAGATACCATGATAAGAAATGTAACACTGTGTATATGTTACTATATAAAGATGGAGTCCGGACCAGAGTTGGGATGGTGCAAATATGGACAAATGGATGGATATATAGCAGCAGACTGTCACTCCTTTGATCTGTTTGATACTTGTTTGGTGCACAATTCATAAGTTATGTTTACACTTAACATTTAACTAAATTTGTTTTAATTCACAATAGACACCACTCCCAAAGGAAGTGTCACCCCAACTCCAAAGCCTGGAAGTGGTGAGTAACATTAACCTATTTGTCTAACCTTAGGTATCTGTCATTTAGCAGTACTTGACCTTCTACAGGGTGTAGTTGAGCAAAACCTTGACCTCCTTTAACTGAATTGTATTTCAGGTCATTGCATTAATTGGGTTTGAAAAAGACCAATAATTAAATAATTTATATTTGGTTGTGTGCTTGGAACTGTTTTTTCTGCACGATGACACATAAGGGCTTAGTTTTACATTTGAATGAGTTGTCTGTCACATGACTCTACTTGCTGTATAATACACTTACTGCTTATCTGAGGAAGCGCTCTGGTATAGACTGTATTCCATATGTGGTTTGTTTGATTTGTCACATGCTTATGTTGTCTGTCTTGCTTGTGTTATGTAACATCAGGACTCTTCCTAATAGTTGAAGTGACTTATTTGCATACACGTGTATTTTACCTTTGTGGCTTTTTAAACCTTTTAGTGGCTTAGAAATAAAGAACTATTGCTCTGTGTGTGTGTGTACTTAGTATATAGAAGGTTTTGCCCTCTGAATGTCACTTTGTGAATTTTGATCCAAGCTTGTTATCTGTTCTGTGTATTCTTATGTTTTTTTTTTTTTTTTTTTTTTCTTAAATAGGCATCAAGCCAACTGTGAAACCTCAACCAGGAGGAGGCGGAAGTAAGACTTCTAATTACAGAGCTGCCTAGGGTTGATTGTTTTATCCAGGGACCATCAAGCATTATAATTTGAATAATTCTGGGAGTAGGGATTGGGAGCTAAATGATCTTTTATTTGGTGAAATGTGTATAATCTCACAGGCCACTCCTGTGGATTGGGTGTTCCTGGATATTTAAAGACATCCCTCCATTAGTATCCTGCTGGGCACTACATGAGCTTTCATGTCCATGTTCCTCATTGGAAGTTCATGAACTACTCCCCATTCAAGAGACAACCCTTGTATTAGTGTTTGTGCAAACCTTAGGTATCTGTCAGTTTTACCCTCTTACGCCCCTTTTACAGACTCTGAAAACCTGGAGTTTTGCACCTCAACGCTCATTGATCTGGGCTTTGTCTGTGGAAATGGCAGGGCTGGCGCTAGGTCTGCAGGCGCCCTAGGCAGACCTAGCGCCGTGCCCCCCTTTAAAACGACGTGACGTCGTCACGTTCCGCCGAGACGTGATGATGTCACAGCGCTTCAAAAACCACCGTTGAGGGCGGCGGAGAGGTCCCGGCCGCCCTCCCGGTATTAACTGAACTTTTTTTTAATATAATTTATTTTACCCCCCGGCCGGCCGTCCTAGGCGACAGCCTGACGTCGCCTAATGGGCGCGCCGGCCCTGGGAAATGGGTACACGGCAAGTAAAGTAGTAGGCAACCTGGATATCTTAAGTGCACTACCTGCCGTTACAGTATATCGTAGTCTACATTCATCCACCATCAATCTTGTTAAAGTATACCCATCACTGTAACTTGCCTGTCACAATATGTGATCTACATTGTTTGCCCATGCAGGCTTTAGTATGTGGGCGAAAACTACAACATGATGTATAATAATGCTTAAAATATTCAGCATTATAAAGTGTTCTTATAGTTTTTAAATATGCTTAATGTCAGCGGTCGAAGTGGAAATTTAGAAGTTGGGGTATGGACATTCAAAAGTGGCGGTATGGAAACATAGAAAATAATGGAAGTCAATGGAAATTTGAAATGTTTCCATTACGTCAGTGGGAGAAGTGCCGGTATGGCATACCCCCGTATACACCCCCACTTCCAGCCCAGCTTCATATGATCTACATGTTAGGAGTGTTCTTAAATAGACTACAATGCAAATCGACTCTTCAGTTTGCTGTCTTATTTCTAATGGTATTTCTTGATATTTGATTATTAGAAACTACTTTACCACTGCCCAACCTAATATAAGGGAAGAGGGAGAACAATCTTATTGCTTTAGGGACCAGTGTGACCAAATAGGAGGGTAATGCTGATTTTGCAAGACTAAAATGATATTCTCTTTGGGTGCTAATGTGAATAACATGAATGATTCATAATATGTAAGAACATACCTCATCTACCATCTTTATATACACAGTAGCATATTCCTTGTACAGAACCTCTCGTTGAAATGCCACTCTACCGTTATATTTCTCCTTTGTTGTGATCCATGCTTGTAATCTGTAAGATTTCACTTTTAGATTGACCTGAACTTTTATATTTTATTATCAGACTTTGGTGACTCAGATCTTGGTGAACTGTCCCCTAATGATCCTCAAGGTAAGAATACATGGTGCATGCCTCTGACATTTCTACAATAGATATAAAGGGGTATATTTACTAAGCAGGGAATTTGCTGGGTAATTGAAAAGTGGGGAAGTTGCCCATAGCAACCAATCAGATTCGAGCTTGCATTCTCCCGTATGTAAAATGGAAAATTGATTGAATTGATTGATTAAAATGGAAAAAGAGATTGACTATGATTGGTTGCTATGGGCAACTTCCCCACTTTTCAATTCCCCAGCAAATTCCCTGCTTAGTAAATATACCCCAAAGTGAGACTTGTTAGATATCATTTCAGTAGTGTGTAAGAACTTCAGCAATATCCTAATCTAAGCATCTAACCAACAACAAAAACCTTGAATGGAAACATCGCTTTCTGCAGTTTAATAAATGAAGCCTCCTAATCAGTGTTTTTGGTACCATCTTGAGGGGCCAGTTGCCTATATTTTTAATTGTTTTTTTTTTTTTATTTGTATTGCTCAAGAAGTACTTTTAATAGGAATCGATAACTGACCTGGATATTTAAGGCATGGATCCTAAGCTATTGGACTAGACTTCTTGCATGCAAACACAACCTACCCTAACTTTTGGAAGGAGTCCTTCATTGTATTCAAATGCTCTAGTGCTCTAGGTGGAGCAGTATACATTGTATTATATATGGAACAGGTCCTTCACCACAATATTGTGGTTAATTGTATCCTTAATCCAATAACCCTTTATAACATAACACATTGAAACATCAGATGACTTTAAATCTGAAAATAAGGCGATGCTCTGCCTGTATACAGGCCAAAGTCTCCAATACGCACTAAATAAATGCCACTTCAGTTGGTGTTGACTGCCATGCCCCATAAATTCAACCCTGACTATAAATGTATAGGTATGAGACCACCAGAGAATTAAATAATAATGCTGCATGTAAATACAAGCTTCTCATGAGTGAGTGGATTGTTCTCTTCAATGAATATGCCAGTTTCAAGGCACTTGTATACTTCAGTGTTCTTCATTAGTGTTTGTACTGCAGATGTATTGTGTTAATTTGGCAACTGACATTATCGTTATAATGTGCAGTGATAATTGAATGTAGTGCACTTATTAGCAGTCGTGGTAGAACTTTACACTCTAAATAGTGTGTACAAAGTCATATCAGGAATCTGTCTTGTAACCTTCTGCATCCTGTTACATATTTGTGAAGTGACAATTTCCTTACATGTCTCGTCCTCCTCTAGTGAACTGTTTTTACTGTAGGTTGGACGAATTCTTTTCATACTTGTGGGTTTTTTGTTGTGGTGTTTCTGTTGCTTAGTTACATATTGGCTTTCAGTGCCATCTGAAAACATTTATGCTTGTTTAATCTGTATGACAGCTTAAACTGCAAAACGTGTCATGTGTATAGCTTATATTGAAATGGCATAAAGGCTATTAAAATGTACCCAGGATGCAGCAGTCTGGGTGCTTTCCATTCGTCCAAGTGACCTGTTGGTCAGGCGTAGTACACCCCCGTGATTGACCGCTTGTGACCGCTCCTGATTGTCTGGTCAAAAAACAGGACTGGCTGCAAATCAGCAAGTGTTTGGGACGGGACAGATCCCCGTTATGATTCCAGGGGGAGCTAATATAAAACCTGTCAACTCA
>JABWIB010004619.1:9937-24937 GCA_016617825.1 Platyplectrum ornatum
TCCCTCCCTCTTTATGTTGTTTGTCCAATTAACCTGTCTATTTATGTATTGAGCTTAGAAAATGCAAAGACACTGGAAGAGAAGTGAGGAGGGCTTAAGTAGGAGCAGGTGTCTTTTTACTTTCCTATGGGATCCAATAGGAGCTCAGTGAAATCCCATTGGTGTCCGTGCTGCCATGAGGAGTCGGGAAAACCACCTTAACAGGTAATAATCTGTAGTTTTTTCTTGTCTGTCTCAATTGTCTGCAATGGAAGATTCTTGCTCAAATCCCCAGAAAAGCTAGATGACTTCTGTGCAGCCTTGGACCTAGGAAACATCTAGCTACCCCCACTGGGCATGAACTAGACCAACTGTCATTAGCCATTCCTCTAAAAAGAAACAGAAGTGCCCAGCAGGAGTGTATGAAAGTGTCATGAACATCAATGTGTGAAAACCACCCCTTTAAGCTTAGCAACCTGTTCATGATGCTCTCACATGGTAATTGACTCATCAAGCACTTTCATAATTGAAATGGTAGTTCCTGACTCTTTCTTTATTATGCTCTATGAAGCAGATAATTAACTACACAGTTTTTAATTCAACTTTTTATATATATATCTTATATTCATTTCTATGATCTTATTTTGAAAACCTGGCACCTAATTTTTTGGGTCACACACACACACATATATGCAGAAGCATAGGTTACAATACTCTACAGTGCCATTAGGAGTAGTGGAATTTGTGTCAACCTTGGAAAAACCCGGGTTGACACTCCAGTGGAAAAGTGGTCTTTTTTTGGACCTGGTTAAATTCCAAGGTAAAAAACTTGGGTCTTACATGAGTAGGGTTACCACCTGTCCGGGATTCGCCCGGATAGTCCGGGAATCGCTTATTGCGTCCAGGGTCTGGGGCAGTGCTGTCCACGGACTATAAAATGTCCGGGAATACAGCAATTTCATTCAAAGTTTCACTTTTATTGAGCTGAGCTCAGCATTATAGCGGTTATATCTATATCTCAGCGGTTATATCTTTGTTGTAGCAGATAGGGCAGAGTGGCAGTTCAGGTGTCTCTAGCTTATATGGCAGAGTGACAGTTCAGGTGCCTGGGTGCAGATAGGGCAGAGTGGCAGTTGATGTGTCTGGGAACAGATAGGGCAATATGGCAGTTGAGTTATCTGTAGCATATAGGGAAGAGTGGCAGTTGGGGTGCCTGGGAGCAGAAAGGGCAGAGTGGCAGTTGATGTGTCTGTAGCAGATAGGGCAGAGTGGCAGTTGATGTGTCTGGGACAGATAGGGCAGTATGGCAGTTGAGTCTGTAGCATATAGTGCTGAGTGGCGGTTGGGGTGTCTGTAGCAGATAGGGCAAAGTGGCAGTTGTTGTGTCTGGGAACAGATAGGGCAATATGGCAGTTGATGTGTCTGTAGCAGATAGGGCAAAGTGGCAGTTGATGTGTTTGGGAACAGATANGGCAGAGTGGAAGTTGAGGTGTCTGTAGCATATAGGGCAGAGTGGTAGTTGAGGTGTCCTTAGCAGATAGGGCAGAGTGGCAGTTGAGGTGTCTGTAGCAGGTAGGGCAGTGTGACAGTTGTGGTATACATCAGAAGATAGGGCAGTATGGCAGTTGAGTTATTTGTAGCATATAGGGCAAAATGCCAGTTGGGTTGTCTGTAGCAGATAGGGAAGAGTGGCATTGTCCAGGGTGTCCGGGAATCTAAAGACGAAAAGATGGTAACCCTAGACATTGGTGTTTGTTGGAAAAGAGGTATTAGAGGAGATTAACGTAGCTTCGCTCTTAAAAGGTGTGTGTGTCTGGGGGGGGGGCGGAGAATAAGGGAGTTGCTGTCTGGTGGTGGTGGAAGAAAGACACAGGACTGCTGTGGTGGGGCCTGACGGGGAAGATGAGCAGGAACCATAATGTCCAAATATGTGTGAATTTGTCCTCCCTGCCCCTTAAGGTAATGCATCATACGTTCCATATGGGCGGGTGTCATGTTTTTTCCAACGTTTAGCCACAACACATCTGGCTGCAGAGATAACTTGAGTAGCCAGTTTTTGGAAGAATTTGTCCAGGTTCTCAGGAAAATAACAGAGCAAATAGAGGTTGTAAGGAAAGAAAAGTAAGTGGAAAGAAAAGCATAGACTGCACCCCAAAAGCCAAATGTCTTGGAACACGTTCACTAAGTATGTAGAAAGGTGCCTGTGTGAACACAGCCTCTCCAACAGATAGGAGAAGCAATTGGGTACATGGTAACTAGTTTGTCAGGGATATAATACAGCTAATAATAACCTTTTATGAATTCGCCATTATATGCGTGGATATAGAGCAAAAACCACCACCCTTTAATTGTTTTGTAGTAATCTTCCGTGGCCACTCTCTCATGTATAAAGCCTGTATGAAGGGAATCAGCTGAGAGAGTTCCATAGAGCATGGAAATCATTCCCCTATGTAAAGGACAAGAGAGACACAGGGATTCAAAAGGGACATACCAAGTCTCATAGCTTCATCAACTCGAGGAGTCACAAAATCCTGGAGCTGCATTATTGTCCAATAAGGAGAGAGTCAAAAAAGGGTAGTGAGCATGTAATGCTTCCAGCGATAGAAAAGTGTGGCAAGCAAAGAGGTGTTTCGTATAGCAAAGTGCGAAGGAGAACTGATGTAAGAGGCCCAGGGATAAATCAGGGTTGTCCCACAGCGGCATTATATAGAGAGGGTTGCCTTCCAGACGTCCCAGAGAGCAAAGGCAAATTTGGTAGTGGGCTAAAGAGACAAAGATGTGCCTCAACATCAGCCCAGGAAAATGAGGAGGAAGGGGCAAAGAACACCACTACCTGGCTACGATGAGCAGAAAAATAGAACAATTGCAGTTCAATTGGGGACTTTCACCGGCAGGCGTTGGAAAGGCCCCGAAAGGCCAAACTGGCAAAGGGTTTCTAACATGAACAGCCAGGAAATCCTGTCAAAGGCCATTTTAGTATTCAAGGATAGGGCAGCTAGTATGGTCTTCCTGATTTTGGCTATATAGCTAAGATCAACTGGCCTTCACATATTATCCCTGGTCTGTCTCCCCAAGATGAAGCCTACTTAGTCATAGTGAATAAACGTAGGTGGAACAACATAGAGCTAGTGGCCAGAATTTTATTATTTATTAAAGAGGTTTGCTGGGAAACAATATCTGGCTGAGGAAGATTATATAAATCAGAGTAATATTTTTGGAATTGGACTCAGATCAAACAGGGGTTATAAATGACAAGGTTTTAATTGCCAAGGCGTTACGCATGGACCTTCTAGTGCGCATTTCAGAAGCCAAGAGACTATCCACCTTTGTCATATGCTGAGGTACTTTGGTTCACAGATGAGGACCAAACAGATGATTGAATGCTGGAGGCTTAGGGAGCTAAATACAAGCAGACATGAGTAGTGACACTGAAGGGGAAGATTCATGAAACAAGCAACATGACAAGAGAAAAAAAGGTACAGGCAAACAGAGAGCTAAGCACAGCAGCTAACACAGCAGATAAGAGAGAAGGAGTACAACTGAAACTCAAGGGCACAAGAAAGAGTAACAGACAAATGGCAAAATAACAAGGGTAAAATAACAAAGGGTAAAATACACAAGGACTAACCACAGAGAGTAATGTAATGGAATCCAGGTATTGTCCATTAATGAGTGCAGAAGATGAGAATAGGGAATCCACAGAGAGTGTGCAAAGTGAGTCCAGATGATGTCTAAAGGGAAGCTGTAACAGGGAGTATGCAAAGTGAATCCAGATAATGTCTAAATGAAATCTCTGAGATAAGGGCATGAGCACACTCCAAGAAAGAAAGGTGTAAGGTGAAATCCATGAAAGATTATTGGAAACCACATTCAAACAACTTCCACAGGGATTAACTGAACCTCTGGTGAATGCTGGAATGACAATGTCCAGGAACACTGGCGGCCTCCCTGGTGAGAAGCCAGTACTACAAGTTCCAACTTTGATAGCTTTGTGTTTTTTTACATAGAATACTTGATTTTGGTTTAGAAGCCACCTGGTAAACTAAAATTAAAGCTGGCCATACACTATAAAATAAATTGTTATTAACAAAATTGCTCCTTCACAACTCTACTGTCTCTCAGCTTCTCAATGATAAATTGCCTGATATTTTACTCTCAATGGTACTCCTGATGTCTCTCCACAGAGACTCTGGGAGGCACTTAAGGCTGTGGTACATTGGCATTTTATCGCTCAGGCTTCCAAAGCCAAGAGGGATAGAAGCTTAATGCCATTATAGACTCTCTGTATTGCTCCCTGATCTTTTTCGATTGGAACAATTTATCATATAGTGTATGGCCAGCTTAAGTTTTGTTCTCCAAGAACTGTGGTAAGTTAAGCGAGAAGATCAGGGAGCAATACAGAGAGTCTACAAGGGAATTAAGTTTCTATCCCTCTTGGCTTTGGAAGCCTGGGCGATAAAATGCCCACGTACAACTGCCTTAGAGTCTCTGTGAAGAGACATTAGGAGTATCATTGAGAGTAAAATATTCAAGCAATTTATCATTGAGAGGCTGAGAGACACTAGAGTTGTGAAGGAGAAATTTTGTTAATGCATCTGTTGGCCCTGGATGGGTGGAGCGCAAGGCCAGATAGTCCAATCACATCCTGGGTAGTATATGAGTGTGCTGCAATTTTAGGATAAGATCATAGCTGAAGGGAACATGTCTATTCTGGAGTAGGTGTCATGGACCAGGGAATAAAAGGTGTAGTCGTAGGCTAAAGGGTCAAGCAGGAGACCAGGAGGTGATGCAGTTTAATAAAATTTGGGAGGGCTTTTGAGATTTGTATACCTCTACAAAGGGGGAAAATCAAACATGCAATTGATGCAGAGATAAATGCTCAGAGGGGTGTGTGGTTGGGGCATCATCCATAGCAGAAGCACTCTGGAATAGGGATCTATAGGGAATCAGAAGTGGGCCTTAGCAAGACAAGGTACGATTGGGAGAGGATTTTGAATTGAGTCTCCACTACCAAGAGACAAAGAGAGCACCTGGAAGAAACCAGGAAAATCCTACAATAGTCATCCTTATCAAGAGGACCAGATAAATCTCTATTCCAATTGTCCAGGAGTGGACAATAGACAGAGATCAGAGTGGAGTTTATAAATGGTGGCGAGTTGATGCCATGGAGTAGCCTCCTATATACAAAGGTCCTTATAGGGAGTCTGACCGGTGCATGCCAGGAAGTACCTGATACTGAGATACATCCTGGAACAATACCAAGGCTCCCATGCCCATCAGCTGGCCCGCACCATGGCAACCACCATTAAAAAAGTCTGCAAGACACCTAGGGTCAAGACCCAGACGCAAGATTTCACAGGATTCACAGGAGCATACCATTGTTTGGTAACACCTGGTTTGGAACAGCCAAACTTTCATGTGTTTGTCACTAGGATGCTACATCTCTCTAGTGGATAACAAGGATGATCTCTTTATATAGGTCACTAGTATTATTTTGTGTTGTCATGATAATCATTTATATAATGACATATTTTCAATATTCCGTTCCATTCAATTGCCCTGGGATAACTAGACAGCCTGTCAATCTGTTATCTAATGCTTTATAGGTTTGTCATGGAGAGTTTTCAAATATCACAAAGGTGGGTCGAGAGGGGCATATGAGAGTTAAATTTGAGAACTGTTTAAGTTTAACTGTGTTTAAGTTGAAAACTGTGTGTATCCCAGAAATTTTTATGCTAACCCCAGGCTCAGAACCTTGCATGTAGGTTTCTGTATTTCTCTTTTTATTTTTATAAGAAGATGTTTTGCATGTTATGTCTTTTTATTATAATTTTTGTACTAAGCAATGTGAATATTTTTCATATTAAATATCAATTCCCGTCTCTGTGTTCTTACAGATTCATGTGACGAATAGCTTTTTTTATAAACACTATATAGTTGTTACAGGGGAGGTCATATTGGGTTTATGATAATTCTGGTAACGTATATTTGTGGTGGGTTGATCTAAAGGAGGATCTAAAGGCCCCCGGCGAAAGTGTGCACACTGTCTGAACAAACCTTGGTGGTGGCAGATACTGATGGAAGTAATAGGTGAGGCAAACAAGGGGAGTTATTCACTTTATAAGAGACTAGGTGGCATCATTGTATATGTCACAAGATCCCAGGTGAGATTGTGGTTGTGACAGAAATAAGAGAAACATACTTGAAGACACTGCACTATTCTTCGATTCTCATAATAATTTAAGGGGTAAGCCTTAAGGATATTACTTGTGAATTGAGTTGTATTTTAATATAGCCATATTTGTTTTTGTAAAATATGGTGGCCATCAGAAGTCAGCCATCTTTAATGCAACTCTCTTTTTTTAAATGTTGCATAGTTATGATTATTTCTCTTTTGGGGCATTCCATCATCACTAATGGGACACTTGTACTGAGATTTTCTTATCAATAGAGCCTCATTGTATGAAGTATAAATTACTATATTATGGCTGCCTGCATACAGTGTGCATGGCAATATAAGGCAAAGATATGGTGGTATTGATTTTCAAACTTGAGTCACAGGTGGGACAGAAAGTAGAATTACATTCTGACATAGCAAACAACTTTATACAATCTTTGTAAATGTACAGGGGATACAATTTATCATTTACCTATTGTGTAGTAAGAACTTGACACTGTATCCAGACTTGTGTATTTTAAGTGCTAATTACTTACGTAGATCACTTAAAGTATAACATTTGCGCATACAAGCACACATTTTTAAATATACTCTACTGGGTTATGTTTGGAAACTGTAGTGGATGGCCGAGTTTGTATATTAGCATGTCCCACACTGTAAACAGGGCTAGGCAACTACGTGGGGTGTGGGGTATGCCAGTCTGTGCTGATCTGCTTTGTACAGAAGCAGATCAGCACAGTGATTTTAAGGTAGGGTTTTGGAAACTTAAGTGTCCAGAAACCTGTACGAGAGGAAGAGAGGGAGGGAGAGGGGAGTTCACTTCCCTTTCTTGTGCGTAATCAAAGACCTCCGCCTGTGATTGGCATAGAATATGTTAAAGAAAACACCAAGAGAAAAGTATTAGTTTTATGCAAAAAAGACCTTTTTATTATTATTATTATTATTATTATTATTATGAGTACAGATTTTTTTTTTTATATTGCACCTTTTATCCTGTTCAAACATATCCAACATAGCAGGAAACCTATAAAAAAATATAGAATTAAAAGAAAAATGCAGGTATCCTATCAGGTCTAAATTGCCTCAATGAAAATTGACTATAAGAAGCCAGCATGCCACTGGTTGGGGGCTGGACACACGCCCAACAACAAGGTGAAGCAACAATGATGTAGAAAGAGTTGAGGACCCGGACACTACAGGGGGTCTACACAGAGTGGTGGTTGCTAAAATCAGTTTGTAAGTTATACTACAGGGGGACCTTCACAGAAAATCCTCCACCCTGTCCCTCAACAGAAGAAGAAACTGTGTATTATACAGTGTAAGGCTAATGCTAGGAGCGGACTGGTGAGAGGTCTGGGCACGGAGTCTAACCCTGCCTGGGCTTTACCAGAGCCTCTAATGGTGAGGTTGGGCCAGTAGCGGCGAGGCAGGAGCAGGTCGCGGCCCCAGACCAATTCACCCCCTAAGGTCACCAGAGCCCCGACAGATGACACTGGGCACAGACTGACAAGACTAACAAGAACAGAAAACAAAGCCTGGACACAAGACAAACTAGACTAACTGACAAAAAACATGGAGAGAGAGAGGGAAAGAGGAGAGGGAGAGCAGAGAGAGGGAGAGAGGAGAGGGAGAGCTGGAAGAGAGGGAAGTAGAACAGAGGGCAGAGGGAGAAACCAGGGAATGGAGACCAGGCAAGGGAAAAGAGAAATGGAGATTGGAGACCAGAGANGTAAAGAGTAGCAAGAAATGGAGACCAGACAGGGATAAGGTAGGTGGAGGCAGAGAAAGGGGAGACCAGAAGGAAAGGGGAGAAGGGCAAGGAGCAAAAATCCAAACGGCAAAGGACCGAGGGCAGAGCGAACGCTGGAAACAGCAGGGACGGGAGACAGTAAACTATAGTGTTCACAGCGTGGTGTTCACAGCGCGGGTAGACTAAAAAGGAGAGGCCAGCCAGTGGGGAGTGAGGAGAGGAACGAGCCCCCAGAGTGACATGCGGCCTGCGGCGCCGGAAGTGGGGGACACGATCGCAACCCGGAAGTGAGTGATCGTGTCAGGTTACCCCAGCAACCGGATGCCGTGAGGAGGACCGCGTACAGCGGGGCGGCCTCTTACATACAGTTTAAAGTGTTATGAAGGGTTTTGGTTTTAATGCCAAATGTTAGGATTTGTAATTCCGTAATTATAAACCATTCTGTGCCACTGCCTGGCCCAATACCTCTGCCACTCATTTTGAGGATGTGATGAAGGAATATAACAATATGACCATGCCTTCAGGCAAAAAAACATGCATAAGCTGTTTGCAAAGATGGAAGAGTGCCAGCAAGTTGTGAGTCATCTCAACAATATCAAGGAGGAGATGGCAGCTTTGGAACAAACAAACCAAGGCAAGGCACAACTGTTGGATGGAGAGAATTGTCTCTAGATTTGTGGACTTGCACCATGACTGTTAATGCTACTGGACCCTCTACATCCAAGGCCCAGGAAATGTCAACACCAGACTAATAGCAGGACTAGCGCTTCTGCAAAAGGAGGAGGCAAACAGTTAACAGTTAAGTTTTATCACAAGTTTTGAGCTTTGAAACTTGTTTATAGTTTTTCACAAACGATTAGTGTTTTTTTTCTCTAAAACATTTTTCAAATATTGTAATATTAATTATGCACCATATCCTAAATTAGGTGGAAGTGTTCACAGATGTGCTCAAGCTGAACATCAAATGCACGGAACAATGATGTTCTGTGCGTATGATGTTCTGTCTCCTGGGCCGAACCAGCCAACTTACATTATGGTAGGTAGGCACTGAGGTCAAAGAAATCTGTACAGGTTACTGAGGTACTGAGGTCAAATAAATCTGTACTGGTACTGAGGTACTGAGGTCAAAG
The DNA here is from genome assembly GCA_016617825.1 of Platyplectrum ornatum. NCBI lineage: Eukaryota > Metazoa > Chordata > Amphibia > Anura > Limnodynastidae > Platyplectrum > Platyplectrum ornatum. The sequence continues at coordinate 18,975 of JABWIB010004619.1, forward strand.
AAATCTGTACAGGTTAGGGAACAGGGTACACCTGGTGGTGCATGTGTAACATGCAAACGCCACCAGACACACTCTGCACTGTTCCCTACAGCTATTGAAACCTATGCTCCACCAGCAGAAGAAGAAGAGTGTTCCTGTTACAAGTGTAGACAACCAGGTCATGTGAGAAGTCATGTCCTAAGTAATAATAATCACCTCCAAATGTATAGCTACACCTTAAGAACAAAAGGTCAGTTAGTGACACACTCAAAGAAAAGTGTGTAAATCATGTGAAGTAAATGTTCAGGTACACAAACAGCCCTCATCTGTGTAATCTTCACAGGAAAAAAAGGTATCAGTCTGTCCAACAGAGGCTCCTACAGGAATTCTGATGCAGCTGGACTGAAGGTCAGGGATTCCAAAGGATTTAATACCACTCTGTAGGCTTACACTTGATCCTTTAGGGCGACCCCACATCATGGCCAAGATAAAAGGTAAGTTATTAAAAATNATGCTTGATACTGGAGCAGAGCTTTCTATCACCAATGTGGAGCATGATTTGGATTCAAAATGTCCTCAGTGTGTGGTGATCGGATTTGATCACCAACAAGGGGGGATTACAGCCTACATGATTGAACAGGTAATTATAGAAACCAGCAATGACTTCTGTCTGAAAATTTCAATGTGGTATTATTCAGGATCTCGATAACATCATGGGAACTGATATAATGACTGGATATTAGACCTACCAAACTGCATAGTGTAGAAAGGACCCAAAAGAAAAAGGTATGTATTATACAGCAACAGAATTTTGGTCCACCTTGAGTCCAGACTCCACAAATGGCTCGAGGTCTCACACAACTCAGACCATTGATTTGGCTAATGGATCTTTCTTCATAGTTCTTACAGAAAGCTGTTGCTACAAATTTGCATTTACTGTGCACTATACACAATACATGTTTTGTGTTTTCCCTCAAGGTTTTCACAGTACTCCATCATATTTTCATCAAGCATTAGCAGAAGTGTTGTATGTCTTCTAATGGAGGAGCATGGAGGAACACCTGACACTCTTTGAAGAATTGGTAGGCCTCTTGTCGTGTGCAGGACTTAAACTCCTCACAAAGCAAACCTGGCCAGGTCAGAGGTCACATTCCTAGGAGTTAAAATTGACCATGGTACAAAGGGTATTATGGATGTACGTGTGGAAGCAATGGTAAAATTGCCTAAGCCTGGGACCTTACAGGATTTAAGAAAATTCCGGGGGTGACAAATTTTATAGGATTTTGCTACTAAGGCAAAACCACTCTATGAATTACTCAGAGGTGNACACCCCACTCTCCATTAACCCTTTTACTTCGGGATACTCTTCCTGGAGTCTCTCTGCAGAAGTTGGATAATGAACCACAGTGTGCGAAACATAAAAATCTGTCATAAACGTAGGTATGACTAATTCCCTGAACACACAGTTCTTCAAGATATTCTGATGAGTTATTTTTGTTGATCGGTCCCGCTTCCATGTGGCATATGTAAAAGTATATGTGGTCTTTGATGAGACCACTGGGATCCAGAGTCTGGTTAGACTCCCAGGTTAGCTGTCAACACAACAGGCAGAGTTGCAGGCAGTGAGAGAAGCACTTCTCCTCCAACCTTCTGGGAGACGCACAATATACAGTGGTTGTTCATATATAGTGCAGTCTCTAACAACACACCTGAAACCTGGTAAAGAAGAGGATTTGTTGACAGCCAGAGTAATCCTCTAGCTCAAATCTCTGCCCTGAAAGAACTATGAGAATGGGGAAAGTCACATCCTGAAGAGGCTGCGATTATAAAGGTTCCTTATATAAAAAAATTTAATGATCCCCTGGTTTTAGGTAGCAATGCAGCAGATATGGCTGCAAAAATGGCACCCACTACCAGTATTCCCTTACCAATCTCTTGGACACCCTTGTCTGGATGAACTTTTGTCAACAGACAAATTATATTGGTCAGGGATGTCTAAAACAGTAGAGAATGTTGCTCAGCAATGTCTATATTCCAACATCTACCACTACTGCACATGTTCTATGAGAACAGATTTTGTCATGCTGGGGTACCCCCAGGGTATCCCAGATTCTGACTGTGAAACTCATTTCGCTGGATGGTCATGAAAGCACTATGTGAGCTTTTAGACATAAAGCAAAGGTTTCATGTTCCTTATCATCTTCAGTCTGCAAGGAAGGTAGAGTGCATGAACACACTATACAATTTTTAGCCCAAATCCACAAAAATCATTTTAGTGACCAGCAAAGAGAAAAAAAGTATGCGCAATGCGAAAAGAGGAACAGGAAAAAGAAGAGTGGAAGAAAAAGGGGGAAAGGAAGAAGAGTGGAAGAAAGGGAAGAGAGTCTTCAAAATAGCAGCAGGGACTACTTAGTAAGAAGCTAAGCAGCCGTAAGGGCAGGGCAGCTAGGTTAGCAGGGGATTTCTTAAATTTTAGCTAACAACATAAACCTTTCAGTAGGTGAGGAGGTAATGTCGTCCACGGCTAAATATAGATCAATACCAATACCGGTCAAACCAGTAATTCAGTGAGGGGACTGTCAATGACCTACACTAGCAAGGGATTACGGCTCTAGTCGTGTTAGCTAAATGTTTCCGCAGCAATTTCTGCTGTTTTGGGACTGTCTTGGATGGTGATGAAGTGTCCGAGTTTCTGGCCCAGTGCTTGCAGGGAAGGGGAACTTGTGACCAGGTGTGGAGAAAACCTGGTACGAGACCAGGGGGGGACAAGGATCATATGTCAAAGGAGTGAAAGGGACATATAGAGTGGTGAGCACCCACTTAAAGCGTAGGTGGCGCCAGCACCTCAGGATAAGTCCAATGGTAGAATGGGAGAAGATCGAGAGAGCCAGGGAAGGAGATGCAAGAGCACAAGAGCCTGGCAGTTTCCACTGCTTCAACTCGGTCTGTATTGTCCAGTTAAGTATTTTTCTTAGCATTACAGCTTGGTAGCAAATGAGGAAATCGGAAAGCTACAGACCCCCTAGAGCCCTAGGTCTAGAAAGGACTTTTTATTTACAGCATGACTGCTTGCTTTCCTTGCCAATAAAGTATTACAGATCAGAAATGCAGTTCAGAAAAAAGGCAAGAGGCACAACAATGGGCAAGGTCTGCAGGAGGTAAAGGACCCTGGGGAGGACAGTCATTTTAACAATATTGATTTGAGCCAGCCAGGAGTACAATTGTGGTTCCATTTCTGAGTGGCAGAACGCAGGGTCACTAGGAGTGGAGTGAAGAAGTCACTAGTGTACTAGTGTCTGAAGTGAGGTTAGTTCTGTGGTTCACATTAAAACAGAAAAGATTAAAGGTCTTTCATAAAGTAAATGTCTTATTGTATAGTTCACATGTGAGTCCAGACACTTAAGTCACTTTTCTCCACAATTCTTTATAGAGGTAGGTGAAGGGCTTATAGCTTTGTAGAAATTTCTGATAAATTCTAAATAATATATAAAAGAAATTTCCTGAGACATGATACGGCTCCAAAAAGTAATATTTACTAATCACATTTAAATCAATATTCACAAACAAAGCAAATTAATAATTATACTTTCAAAGAGTTCATAGAGAAGAAATAGGTAAATAAAAACATTACTATACAGTCAATTAACAGATTTTTGCTGAGAGAAAATAACCCAATATACAAACAATTACCTAAAAGTGCCATAGCCTATAAACCAGAGGAGACTTAGGGGCCGATTCAATCCCCTTCCCCTTTTCGTTCGCGGCTCATTGATGTGCGTACAAAAAGACGCAAGGTTTCAGTCCCGTAATAGACGGGAAAAAGCGTTTTTTCCCGTCTTCGTGAGGGATTGAATTGGCCCCTTAGACAAAGTTTAGACAGAGTTGAGTCCAGACACATAATACTTACAAGAAACAGGAGTGAAATATAGATCCAGCAGTCATGGTGATGTTAAGTGACATCCACAGTCCAGGGAACCAGCAAAGAGATGTTAACTGGAGGTATTTTCATGATGGAACCAACTCTCCAGCCCACAGTAAGGCATCTTATAGTATAACTTTAAAGGGATGTTAATTCCAGGAGGTTTGGTCACGAGTTGAATAACTCAATTAAAACGCCGACTCCTTGGCCTAAATTGACTAAGCGGGGAGTTTGCAGGGGAATTGAAAAGTGGGGATGTTGCCCATAGCAACCAATCAGATTCGAGCTCACATTCTCCAGTATGTAAAATGAAACTTAGACCTCGAATCTGATTGGTTGCTATGGGCAATATCCCCACTTTTCAATTCCCCTGCAATCTCCCGCTTAGTGAATTTATGCCCTTGTTTCATAGATTATTCTGGCGACACTATTCTTTCAATAATCCTTATGTTGTCCCAATGTTTTCATTTAATATACACAATGGCAGGTGTGAAGAATTCTATTGCAGGGATGGGGTCCAAAAAAAACACCATAGGTTTATTTTCGGGGTAGGTCTTATTTTAATTAACATTGACCGGGATTTATATAAACAGTCCTTTTTTATTCCCATCATGCTGCCCTGCCCTGCTTTTATACCCATCATGCCCCCCAGGCCTGCATTTATACCCATCATTTCCCTCAGTCCTGCTTTTTTTTTTTCAAACTGGGGAATTCGCTAGGGCTTATTTTCAGAGTAGAGCAGATTTTCGGGGTAGGGCTTATTTTCAGGGCAGGGCTTATTTTGGATGGTTTTACAAAAATTAGAGTAGAGCTTATTTTCGGGGTAGGTCTTATTATTGGGGAAACACGGTATGCATATAGTCTAAGGGGTATATTTACTAAGTGGCGAGATTGCAGTGAGATTGAAAAGTGGGGATGTTGCCCATAGCAACCAATTAGATTCGAGTTCACATTCTCCAGTGTGTAAAATGAAATTGGGAGCTTGAATCTGATTTGTTGCTATGGGTAACATCCCCACTTTCAAATCTCACTGCAGTCTCACCGCTTAGTAAATATACCCCTAAACGTTGTACCAAAATGACTATGTACATGAATATAAAATTGTTATTTTCCTCCCTGCCAGTTATATATTTTAATAAATCAATATTTGCAATGGCTGATTCTTTCAGTTTGGACTGACATTTCTTTAGAGAGATCTGCTGTGCTGCTGATTCCTATGGTACTCCTGTCAGCGCGCTCGCAGTCTGCTGTCAGGTACTTGCTGCTGTGCTCGCGCTTCTCCTGCAGGTCCCGGCGTCCTTGTGCGCTGTGTGAGCACGCTTTCTTGTGACAGTATTCAAGCTCCGTATGTAAGCAGCAAAGGAATAGAAAACTAATATAGTGAAGTTCCATATGTTTATTAAACAAATTAAAGCTTGTGATGTCTACTCACTTAGTTGAAGATCAGAGTGGTCTCGGAGGTGAGCAGTTTTCCCATAGTGTGTAGCTTGAGGGCCATGAAATTCTATGATACTCGGCATTCTGGCGCTCTGCAGGGTTCTCCCCTTGAGAGGGCAATTGATGTAGCTCGGTCCGTTTGCTCCAAATCTACTTGCGAGAGTCTACAAGAAGTTTTGGAGGGTCGTGCTGTAAGGGTGGCCATTTGAGTGGTCAATCTCTCCATAAGCCTAGCTTTCAGGTCTTGAATGTCCTGTCTTTTGTGAAGAGGAGTTTGAAGGTAATTCTAACGATCTTGGTTACGAAATAGGCAACAAAGAGTTGTAGTCAATGGAATCCATTCAGGGGATGGTAGGGTTACCAGTGGAGTTCCCCAGGGATCTGAGCTTGGACCTGTGCTATTTAATATATTTATTGGTGATATTANACATGGTATNCAGGGAAAAATATGCCTTTTTGCAGATGACACAAAGATATGTAACAGGGTAGACACACCANGAGGGGTGAAAACAATGGTAGATGATATAGGTAGACTAGAGGAATGGTCAAGAGNGTGGCAACTACAGTTTAATGCCAAAAAATGCAAAATCATGCACTTAGGATACAATAACCCTAATTCTCAATATAC
>JABWIB010004619.1:27437-38324 GCA_016617825.1 Platyplectrum ornatum
CATGTTTCTACCGTACACTATGTATATGTGTGTGTGTATATGAATATATATATATATAATCTCAAATATTCTCAGAGTCTTGGTATTTACCCAATATTTCCTTTATAGTCTGCTGTTGCCATACACTGTATAGATTAGCACATATTTCACACACAGGACTATATTAAATATGATGATATTATTATATTTAGAACTTACACACAGGACTGTGTTGTAGAGATGCCCTTTTGTTCTTGTGCAGTTTGACCCCACTTTATTAATCACAATATATACAATATTTGTGGCGCTGTACAATAGATATTTCTCTCTAGATGGCTTTCCAATTGCAATTTATACTGGGTTCATATATATATATACCGTTGTTGAAGATGCTATATGTTTTAAAGGTTACATGTGTTTATTCTTTATTATATATAAAATATCGCTAATGTGTAAATCATTTCACCTATCGAATCTGTGTTAATATTCACAACTGTTATTAGGTAAAAGAGTAAAAAGGCAATGGCGTCCTAAAGCAAAATGATCACCCCGAGACAAAAGCTAAGGAACCATGGCTGCCTCTTTATAAGACCTCCTCTAACAGTTTATTTATGTTTTTCAGTCTTAAGCTGGAATGTGACAAGTTGGCCAGTGAGAAATCAGAGATGCAGCGGCACTACGTCATGGTAAGTTTCTGCAAGGCGTAAGGCCTCTTAGTTTGTTTGGCCAACACCTTCTCTTTCCAGTGTGCAGCTTCACTGAAGTGCCTATCAATACAGTATGCTACTTGCAAGGGCTCTCATGCAATATGCTTTATACGATTACTTCAGTTATTGCTTTCACTCATCGTTTTACGGGCCATGTTAGACGCAGTTTGTCCTCGTACAACTAGAAATCATGTCTGGAAACTTGGCGGTTATGCCAGCAGCATGGTGTGGACACCATAAGTGCCAATACATGACCATAGCAGATGAATATTTACCTTGTTGCCGCCATTGCCATGTGACAATGACCAGTTTTAGTCATGGAGCACTTGTAATGAATCATTGTAGTGTGTTTATCAGCAGTAAACATGTTTAATGGAAAACAAAAGAAGAGTCAATAGATGGTAGGGTAGTGTGGTATGGTGTCACAGGGGAGGGCTCATATTTTCATAGCAATTTCCGTATATTGCATCAGCAGTGAAAATGTTTTAAATGTATTTATTGATACCAGGGGTATTAGGCTTATTCTAGGAGTCTGTGATCTCGGCAGGGTACTGGTCCAGGGGTATGAGGCCTAATCTAGGAGTCGGTCATCTCGGTAGGATGCTGGTCCAAGGGCATGAGGCCTATCTAGGAGTTAGGGACCTCAGCAGGATACTGGTCCAGAGGTATGAGGCCTATTCTAGGTGTTAGGGATCTCAGCAGGATACTGGTCCAGGGGCATGAGGCCTAATCTATGAGTCGGTCATTTCGGTAGGATGCTGGTCCAGGGGTATGAGGCCTAATCTNGGCGTCTGTGATCTCGGTAGGATGCTGGTCCAGGGGTATGAGGCCTATTCTAGGAGTTAGGAATCTCAGCAGGATACTGGTCCAGGGGTATGAGGCCTATTCTAGGAGTCGGTCATCTCAGCAGGCTGCTGGTCCTCTCTCAGATGGAACTGTGGACAAATTGGGCTACATAGTGCCCTGTGTGGTTGAGCCTTGGGTTGTTAAAAATGTATTTCAGACACAATTTGCACAATTTGAACCTATCTTTGTTCCTAATTAAGAGGCCAGCTTCTCATTTAAGGGGCTTTCCTTAGTGCCAAGAGTTTTGTGATCAATTTAGGCGACCTCCCTTATTTTATTCCTTTGGAGAAGCTCTTTACTCCCTCAGTTCAGGGCAATTAGGTCTTTAATTATGTCTGCCAAGATGTAGCTGCAGATGGTTAAGCATCCAGCAATGCTCCTACTCTGTATTAACCCCTAAGGGCAATTACAGAAACTTTCCTGTTTGTATATCGGCTAATGATCCTTCCCTCCTAAAATCCACCTCCAGGGACCATAGCAGCTCTAAGTATAAACAAACAGAGCCTGTGTGTAAGCATTCTCCCCTTTCTGCTTGAAACTTGCCTGTTCCTACGTATGTAAGTTTATTCTCATGGCTATGCTGGAATAGAAGGGGTTATGTTGGATGGATAGATCCTTTCCAAGATTTGGAAGCAGGAAAAACTGGAGTTTGAGTAGAGCTGCCTGCCAAAAAATAAATCCCCCCTCCCTTCTAAACCACTCCACCCCCCTCTCTTCCCCTCTCAGCAGGTCTTCTGGCTTATCCCTCTGTTGTGGGGTTATGCCATTCATTCACTCTTCCAGACAGCTGCTTGTTACAGGATGAGGAGGGGAGAGGGTTAGGGCAGAGTGTAAATCTGCCTAAAAATCTTTTAGGGACTTGTAAGACAAAGAGGTCAGACACTTGGGAGGAGGCGAGGAGAGCCGCTTCCCAGACAGAGGAGAATAACCATTCATTTCTTCTCTTTTTAACTGTTTTACACCCACAGGTTGCAATATGTACATGGTGACTTACACGTTGCAATTACATGATTTAGGGGCTTTTTTTTGTAAATAATTATTCCATTCAACAAAATTGTTAATTAGTAAGTAAACTGCTTTATTTAGGTTTATTGAAAACAAAGACATTGAATGTATTAGTTTTATCCCTAGGTATTTAACACCTTTTAGTTTCTGAAGGTTTGTTTACTAAAATGTTTCCTTTCTGTGGTAATATAGTGACAAGTAAACCAAAGCAGAAGCATAAAGTCAAAACAATAGACATAAGCACTAAATTATAATGACGTATATATAGTATAATACCATGTTATGTATCGCCCTGTTTATCCTGGAATGTACGTGCATACATTTGTATTAAGGTTGTAACTTAAACTCTTTTTTTTTCCCTTCAGTATTATGAAATGTCCTATGGTCTGAACATTGAAATGCACAAACAGGTGAGTGTCTGTCTTCTTCATTTAACTTTTCAAATAAAAAACCAAATAAATAAAAAGTTTAGTTTCTTTTTTTTAGTTTCTAATTTTTATTAGAGCTTTGGACGCATGTTCTCCAAGTCCTTATCAGTGTTTGCTGTATGCTGAATACAGTTCCTCTGGTGTCATTCAGGCTTGTGGGTACAATTGTATAAACATAGTTTTTATGGATATTGACACAATTGTAGAAACGGCATTAAGGCAAAGGCTGTATGAATGAATGTGTATTTTGTGTAGTGCATAATATAGTGATGATGGGTGATATTGTTCTAGTAAAAACTAGGAAGCGCTTGTTCATTTATTAATAATTAGTTTGAACCTGTCATGTGTACTGAAACTTTTTCAGACATATCCGCTTACCTAACAAATGTACTTTTAACTTCAGCTGTAGTCCTACAGTGTAATAATAGGTTCAGCTCTAAACACACTAGTCGCTTTCACTTTGCTTTCTGCTGACTTTAGATACGGTTTGAAGCTGATGTATATGGAAAACGATTGTTTATGTCCAAGTACTTCTCATTAAATCTACAATATGTGCAACCACTGTAGAGGCTTACACAGTCCTTCCTGCCCCTAAAGGTTTTCTATCTGTCCCTCTTTCTTTTTGTGAATGCAAAGTGCCATCATTACAANAATGTGGCATTGCTTGAATCCAGTGTATATCCCTTCATCATTTATTAGTATGTATGCAACATGTAACAGATGATGACACACAACTCACGCACATGTAAGGCAAAAAAATAGACACTGCACAGAGCTGTCACTCATTAAAAGAGCCTTTGATAAGGTTAATTGTACTTGCAGTTATCGTGTGTGTGTTTATGTATATTATATATATATATATATATATATATATATATATATATATATGTATACGTGTTATAAAATAATATAATCTCCTCTTCTAATGTTGTTTATCAGGCTGAAATTGTTAAGAGGTTGAATGGAATCTGTGCTCAGGTGTTGCCTTATCTCTCTCAGGAGGTACGTTCATACATACTGGTAAGGGCAAATAATATTTATGGTATAAAAATATTCAACTTTTTTAAATGATCACTTTGTTTCTGACCTCTAACTTGTTTGCTCTATTTGTATGCAGTAAAATGTCCAATCTACCCTCTTATGTTTATGTGGTTTCCAAAGTGTCATTGTAGAGACTTATTTTATAGATCTCATTATGCAGACTATTGAATCTTGGAAAAAGTTGTATACATGCTATGACTACTGGTACATTTAGCCCGCATATGTTAATCTTCCAATCTCTCCTTGTAGCACCAGCAACAGGTCCTGGGAGCCATCGAGCGAGCAAAGCAAGTCACTGCTCCAGAACTGAATTCCATTATCCGTGTACGTGACAATTCTGTTGGGGTTGTTAGAGTGTGGTAGATGGGGGGTGGGGGAGCGCTGTTTGACGAAGGTCCCAACACTTAAAGAAACGTGGGCAAGTTATTAACAATAGCTATTCAATAACACATCAGACATGGAGATGGAATGGAGAAATGTTGGAATCTGGTCACTCATCCTCAGGTATCATGTAAAAGAACTCTGTAACGCTCTTATCTTCCTTAAATTGCACATGTTTGCGGGTTTTATGTAGTTGTCTTCTCAATCTTTAGTTACTAGAAATAAATAATTTCTTGTTCCAGATGTTAATTTGTAATACATTTAATAGCCAGGTCACTCTCTAATAGCAGTCTGTATGCCTGTGTGAGCTCTCATTTTGCATACCTGTTGTTGATTTTGTATGGTGTAGTATATTCTCCAGTAGCCTGTCTTCCTTTCCTGGTCGGTATACATGGTGTTTCCTGTTTCCGGCAGTGGTGACTGACATGTTTCTTAATTCATATCCTTTTCTCTACAGCAGCAGCTTCAAGTGCACCAGTTGTCCCAGCTTCAAGCCCTTGCCCTCCCTCTTACTCCTCTACCTGTGGGACTGCAGGCGCCTTCTTTGCCCGTCAGTGCTAGCAGTGGCCTGCTCTCCCTGTCTGCACTGGGATCTCAAGGACACCTTCCCAAGGAAGACAAGAACGGTCACGATGGGGATCCACGGCCAGAGGATGAGGGTGACAAGTCAGATTAAACATGGAGAAAACGTAGATGGATAAAGGTGCAGCGCAGTAGTAACTCTTACACTACCAGGTGGAGTTACATTGTAGAGCATAATCCCATCTCGCACTGGAACAGCCCTTTGTGTCCAAGGGTCTATGAAAGCAGGAGGCTGGCAAAGGGGTTAATGCATACATTATTTTGGACTGTATATGTACGTTCTGTATATGGAATGTACAGTGAACTGTTTTGTAAATTGGCTGATTATACGTTTACTGAAAGCACAACACCCCACCCCCGTAATTTTATACAGAATTCACTTTCGACACACCATGCATTAGTGTATTCCTTATGTTAACACTGATTATGACCACACATCTGTTTGGAGGCTTTTGTGGGGCTCACAGACCTTGGTTAGTCCCCTAATCTACCACTGTGTAACTGCCTGTCTCTCTCTCCACCCCACACCTGACAGGTGCCAGTAGTTAGTGTGGTAGCCATTACCCGCTTAGTAGAGTCAGCCATTTTGTAGGCAAAGATGCACCCTAGTAGTTCAGTTTCCAACCTCATGTATTTGTTATTGCTAAATTGCTAGGCTGTGTTTGCGAAAATATTAACCCAAAAGATTCTCTGCTTCGACTATATTTAGATGATATGCACTTTAAAGCAAGTGAAATGCAGTGTAGGTCCTGCTGCAGACTGATATATGAAGTTATTCAGGGTTAACCCTGCAGATTTTTAGTGGATGTCTTTATTGGCATCCATTTCACTTTGTCTAAAGTAATAAATGCTTCTCGGGCAGAGCATTTACAAATAATGCTCCATCATGTATTTGTTTTCCCACCATTCCTAGTTGCTGATCAGATTGATGAAGTATTATACTTAAAACCAACAAATAAGGCACAATAACCAATCGGCATTAACTTACATTACTCTAGTGATTTGTTGCCATGGATAACTATTTGTAGCTATTCACTTTTTGGCCAGTGACTGATTTAAAAATCATCTATATCCGATGAATAATGAACAAGGGCATTAGTAAGCCTGCTTTGAAGAATGGTGTTTTCCATGGGTTTAGTAATATTTGTACTGGTAAAACAGGGATGGTTTTCTCATGAACGTTCCAATAAATGTTACGTTTTCTTGAGAGAATAGTGTCGCTCCACTTTGACAAATTCTTTGAGTACTTGGAAAAGCTGTAACCCCTGTGTTTTGAAACAAGTCTCCATCTCTGCAGAACAGCGCTGCATCTTTATTCCAGATATTGGAATGAGGAGAAATTTCAAAGCAAGTATATGACAATTCTCTGCCATGGCGTTTTAGGAGGCTAAAATGCAATAAAAATAAACAGATATTTGTAAGGTAATGTGTATCCTGACCAGGTGTGTGCTCTGTACATAGTCCCGTAGAAATGCGCAAATGCCTCCTTTCCGGTTTCTTTTCTTTTTGTGTCTGATCACTGACCATGTTGATATTCTGTGTGGAGGGTGTAACTGTGCCTTTTACAATAAATTGTTTCAATGCCTGCTTACAATGTTTGGTCTTATTGTCTGGTGGGATAATGGTAAGACCATAAAGGAGTCGCAAGTGCATACTTACAAGCCCTCTGAAAGCCGTGACCTGTCTCCCTGCACAATTTATGTGGACTGTCATAGAATATGGAGCTCATCCAACATACAGTCTTTAAGTAAATAAAAAGAACAGGTATATCCCTTTCTCTCGACAACATGCAGTCTGGTATACGCAACGTTCTGACACATTGCATTGCTAAAGATTTTAACTGCTGTCAGGAAAGCACCCTGGGGGCGAATCACCTGCTTATGCTTTCCCTAGATGAAAAAATAATAATAAAAAAGGGAATTTACCCACTTGGTTATAGTGGGGTAAGATGATCAGTACAGATCACAATGACATAATATCGACCATGACAGAGCGAACACCTTAAGATTTTAGGCCTGGTCCCCTTCATAAAGATAACTAAAAATGTTCTGTATTAAAAGATATTTCTCCTTACTTTGCTTGTCGCTTTATTCATCCCCTCTGTCCCCCTGCTCCTTCTGTGTGCTTTGCTCTACCCTTCTGTCTCCCCCTCTCCTGCCAGTCTGCCTCCCCTCTATCCTATCTATGGTACACAAATATATCTTTTTCTACTATAGATCAGATTTCTTGCTTATGCATGACCCCAGGAGCTGACAGCATATAACTGCGTTTGGTCATTCNGAGAATTTTCTCTTCTCATGTACTTATCATAAGGGTGGTTAGTCTCTGGATTCATTGCCAGCTCATTGTCCTAAGTCTTCCCACATCTGTTCCACTCGGTTTTTCCTCTTCTCCTCAGGTTCACAGCTCTCTTGGAGGTGGAATTTAGATCCTGCCCAACTCTGCTTTGGCTGGCAGAGTAGAACCATTAAGCCATAAAGCTGTGCCAAGGAATCCTCAAAGGATTGGCTGGCAATGCCTTTCCAATCTTCCTGATTAAGCTTTCACAGGAAGAGGCAAGCATTTTAACCCTCTAATTACTAGAGAAGGAGGGGTATTTTACCACTTTAATGCTTTTTTTTTTTTTGGAGACCTGATATATACTGCTCAAAATGCTAAGCAACATATTGAGATATGTATGGCAAAATGTAGAAAACTGTAATATGATCCTGATAGTGATTGTAAATGGCCACACATTGATATGAGGCTGCAGATAGTAAATATCAGGACACATTCATTTATTGTTCTAGTGGATTAGTGTAAAGACTCTATACACTCATAAAAATGCTTACCTAGGGTATTTGTGTAAAGCCAGAGATCAATGTGTGAGGCTGTATTAGTAGTATGTGTCGAATGATTTTAAGTTATAATATTTTGTTTTTGCATATTTATTACGGAAATGGGTTCCCAGCATTATTATAGAAGTATCGAGTGTTTCAATGTCTGTATATGTATTTGTTCATCCTGTGTGAGAACCACAGTGTTTTCCACCTGTTTTAAATCTGATTTACTCTATGTATGGATATTTATTATAATACGGACTATAAGTTTGCAGATTGTCTCTATTTCTTAATTAAAACATGTAACAAAATGTTTTAAATAGAAATTTAAATGTCCACTAAAATGATACACATAACAGGTATGGCTTTAAACTGTATCCTGGGATAAGTTGACATCCGTTTGTTTCAGTAAAAAGGGAGTCGGTGAAGGGTCCCTGATATCACGGTGAAAGCAGGCACCCTATCTTGGTTTAAATATGTACCCTTTTGGTAGTAATTCACGTTAGGTATTTTCTCCTTTAAGGTGAAGGGGAGGAAGTGTGTACGCTAAAGGGCATCTAGCAGCTAATGTAAGCATGATGACACCTGACTACTAATTAGACACATGGGAAAGTCATTCTGCAATCAATAGTCCCATCACTCATAATGGAGCCCAGAGTGACGTGATACACAGAACATCTTCCACGTGTGAGGTGATCAAGGATTTAATCTTCTCTCTCACTTCATCTCTGTCAGTAGATTCTTTAAGGCAGTGATTAGGTAAACATAACGTGTGTGTGTGTGTGTGCATAGGCGGAAAATTAAAGGGAAAGGTGCCCATTCCTAAACTAATATTTAAACTGGACAAGTTATTAGAGTGGGGAACATAAATGTAGAATGGTAGCGGTTGCCTGTTTAAGGGAAATGTTGACTGACCTTATTGTCGTTCATGATTATATATAACACCTACAAATAAATAAGATACTAACTAGACCAAGAGAGTCGTATGTGTTCAGATGTCCAGCATGTATGCAGAAGTAGCGTGCCGTATATTGGTCATCCAGATGTTGAGCTGCATCCTGGGGTGTGCAATTACTGTGGCCGTATAATGAGTATGCAGCTGTAGGCCACTGTTTTCAGTTCTATCCTGATCTCATATTGTTCTGGACTGTCAGAGAATTCGGGTCATGCATGCTATAATGTGCAGCTAATCAGAGCTGATGTGATGATAATAGAAAAGCTTTTTAAGCTTTTTGCATCCATTAGAAAAGAGTTGTGTATTTCTAACCCCTATCTGCCTGCATATTGACTCGCTTTAAGTGAAATCTTCTGTATTTCTGGAGATGGGGTTAGAAAAAAAATCAGACCAAAGGGTTCCAGATATTGGATAGGCATATACCCACCTAATCTGTACGCCCGTAGGGGGGCGATAAGCAAAACAACATCCTGATTGATTCAAAGGTATTACAAAATATTACTAAAGAATTTAGGCTATCGGGCAAATTTTAGTGAAGACATATATGAAGAAATAGAGAGGTTGTAATATTCGCACATCCCATAAAAGGATTATATGCAAATGAAATATTTAATAGTCTGAAGTATGGTTACAGACATACACAGTAAGATCATAGCAATGAACAACTACTATAGAACTCACAGGGCCACATAAGGAACATGTAGGATGATATAATGACATGCAGAGAGGTCCAGGAGCCTGCCATCTTTATTCCGCCCACGCTCTGCCCTTGCATCCAGCAGTAAACATGTTCATTCATAAAAGATGAGGCCACATGAAATATTCAGAGGCTGCATCTCTGGAGAAAATCCCTGCCAGACAGCTCAACTTAACCCCGTCAGTTCTCAAGCGTGCAAGGGATTGTGTGTGAAGTGAATGCATTATCTTTATTAGAAAGATATGTGGCAATGCGGAAGAACAATTTATGTGGCCTGATCGCATTAGTGCGTATTTTACCATTAGCATGCTGCATAAGGTGAGTGGATAGGAACCAGCACTGTTTATGTTTTGGACAGCATATGCACAGTGCTGCCATGCTATTTGGCAGACAGACAGGTCTCAAGTCAGCATATGTTGTGGTAGGTCTATGTCAAATAGTGCCATAATGGCTTCCCATTCATTTATGCTTTTTATATTTTCTCTTTTATTTATTAATTGTTTTATAACCAATGAATGTATGTGCTTGGCTAGAAGATAGTCAGACCACAAAATAAAATACATTTTAATTTCCTCATTCTGGAAATGGGTGTATAAGCTACATATGACACCATGCAATGTACCATGTCACCACCAGGTCTGGTCTTGCTCCTCATTCCTTCTATGTCATGCAATGAAGGCCATTTTTTATTAGTTCCTTGAAAAAAAATGTACACTGTAATTTCATAAATACAGGTTAAAACACCCTATTGATATACCTACTGTAGTGTAGATGGCTGCCACCAGTCAGATTTCACTTACATTTTGTACTGTGGCTTTTAAATCTGGGCCCTACATCATATATGATAATGTATCTATATAGCAGCACTAGTTCTGCAGCGCTGTACAGAGAATATCTTTTGTCATTCACATCAGGATTGAGTCTAATTTCCCTAACACACAAACAGCCAGACACAGACTAGAGATCATATTAGTCCGCATCCACTAACTTACATGTTTCTTTTTTAGAACATTATACAATTTTACATGTTTTCTATAGATTTCAGGCCAGTTCCATAGAAAAGTAACAATTTCTAGATATCACAATGACGAACAAACACACTAAAACCATCTAAATGTGTATGAGACCTTGGAATAAATGTGGCAACAAGCAAATGTATTTACAGAAAGAATCAGAAGGGTTTAGTCACAGTGCCGATAGATACATACATACATACATAGATGTATAGATATATAATTATGTATGCATAGATACAAACATACATAGATGGTTACATACAAACATGGATAGATAGATGGATACATACAAACATGGATAGATGGATAGATAGATGGATACATACAAGGATAGATGGAGAGAGATAGACAAGATAGACAAGAGATAGACAAGATAGACTAGATAGATAGATAGATAGATAGATAGATAGATAGATAGATAGATAGATAGA
>JABWIB010004620.1:6416-20291 GCA_016617825.1 Platyplectrum ornatum
ACGGACGTTTCTGCCATTTTATTTATTATATAAAGTAGCATAGTCTGTCACTGGCTAATAGCATGAGTGCTGGGGTTTCTTGTTTTGTTTTTATATATATATATATATATATATATATATATATATATATATATATATATATATTTAGTATTATATAAAAATATAGAAAATAATTGTTTCTATATTCTATGTTGAATAGATGTCAATAAGTATTTTGCGTGTGGATATGTTTATGTGTATGAAAACTTAAAACAATCTATATAATTGTATGCAATTATTTAAAAAAAAATAAAAATATAAAAGTGAAACTTCATGTTCTGAGTACAGCAGGAGACGTTTTACAACTATGTATCAGCATATTGGTTATAGGATATATTGATTATATCCTTATAAACTAGGAACACAGAATACAACATTAGGATCCACTGCAAGTGGGAAGAAGAGGGAATAATAATATTAATAATTATCTTATCAGAGTTGACAAAGGAAGGATCAAGACACTTACCAGTTTCTTGAAGAACCCAATATAGAGTTAAAGAGCTGAAAGATGGCACAAGGCCAGCTATCTTTGGAGGGGATGGTAGCTAGAATATCTAGGGCTATCTGTGAATTTAATAGGTTAACTACTTTGCAATTGATAGGATTAAACTCACCCAGGTGGGCCGGACCCTGTGAGGTAACCACAATTATCGTGTATTTGTTCAGACAAAACAAAAATTATGTAGAAGGAGAAGGATATTGCTGCTGTCTTTAAATGGTTTATGGACAGGAAGTGCTGAAGTGCTTTCTTTTACCCTCCCTTTAAGTGGCTGTAGATTTGGATTTTAGTGTGTCCACTCTAGTGGGAAGTAGTATACCTTTCCAACCAGAATTTTTTCTGGTAGGTGTTGTTTCTCAATTCTTCTTAATGTTTGAGATTTCGACATCTGGGCCTAAATTTACTAAGCAGGGAGATTGAATAATGGGGATGTTGCCCATGGCAACCAATCAGATTCAAGCTCTCAGCTCCTTTTCACATAACGGAGAATGTAAGGTCGATTCTGATTGGTTGATATAGGCAACACCCTGCAATCTCATGGCCTTGGTGCAGGAGATGATTCAGCTGATGCACTGTGTATTGTTATCAAAGCCTTTCTCTCTGCCTTATTTAAGGATCAGCTTGAGTCTCGTTTGACAAGGACGGCCTTTCAAGACATGGCTTAATGTCAAGATGGAGTTAAGAATGCCTGATTTAGGACTTGGGACAGTTATGGGTTCTAAATGTATGAATACTTGAATGTTATTAGTGTTTCTATTTATGATCTGTTCCAACTCCTAACTTGGTCAACACCAAGTTAGGCAGATAAATGAAACTTTGAATAAACTGAATTGAATAAATGTAATTATTTAGACCCAAAATCAAGTTTCTGTGTTCAATGTATGAGATTGTATGAGATTATTTGTGTGAACTAGCTGGATCAATGATTCAGTCAGGTACAGTTTACAGCTAGGTAAAAGTATGCTCTTTTTGTCTCATCAGTAATTCAGCATATATTCAGCATATATTCAGCATAGACGCATAGGACCTAATAGCAACAGACCAT
The DNA here is from genome assembly GCA_016617825.1 of Platyplectrum ornatum. Classification (NCBI taxonomy): domain Eukaryota; kingdom Metazoa; phylum Chordata; class Amphibia; order Anura; family Limnodynastidae; genus Platyplectrum; species Platyplectrum ornatum. Next base: position 8,000 of record JABWIB010004620.1, read on the forward strand.
TTCCACATGCTGTGTTTGTACTGAACATGGCCGGAAGAAAAACTTGCAACCGTAACATTAATTGTGCCGTACTGGTTTTCCATACGATCAGCTTTCTGTATGTGGGTCTTGACTCCACTCATACGTACACGTTTAGTTAGTTATGGCAAAACCATGTGTAGCATGGTCACAAATTTTATGATTTAATGTGTAATTACTGTGTAAAGTCCTTTAATGTACTTTAGTCCTTTCACAAGGCAGTTACACCAGCCCTGAGCTGCTGCTTGACCTCTGGAGAAAGTTTACAGAAACCTAAAGGTGATTTGCACACAGCTGCTTTAATGCACCCACATTCTCATTTTAATATTGCAGAATGCCCTCAAAAGCAAACATATCACCTTGTGTTCACTCCCAGTTTGCATAATACTGTGTTCACATTGCCGTGCCAGCAATAAGCTGTGTTATTATATCCAGATTATTACCCTGTCACAGGCCATCCCAGCTCTTATACGCCATTCACACTGCAGCTAAGATTCACCTGCTATAATCCTTTCTGTGAGACCTAAGATGGAAAAACCCGGGTACCACTGTTCACACTGGCGGTTACCCATGTAAGACCCGGAATAACCCTGAACACCTTCTGTGTATAATTTCTGGGTCAAAGGACACAGGTATTTGCTGAGCCACTGAGACATTACCGGGTCATCAGAGCACGTTCCAGCAATATCCCAGGTTTTTGTGGCAGTGTGAATGAGGTATAAGAAATATATGAATATATCTCCCGCTGTTGAAAATTAATGCATTTGGACCTGATTCAAAGGTGCGTCTCCGCCAGCCATGCGCAGATCGGCTCTGAATGGCACGGAGTCGGGCGCAAAGCCCATGCCCATTTTCTCATTTGCATATGCGCTTTTAGCAGGGCTAAGCCCTGCTAATTAGTAGCGCAGCCTGCACCATTTCTGGACAATTACCTGCCTCATTAACTTTAGAAAGTGTTAAAAAATAAATAAATAAAATATTATTTAAACATTTAAAATGTGTTTGTGGGTTTTTTTTTTTAAACATTATTTTTTTTTATTATTATTATTATTTTTTTAACTATAGAGAGCCGGCATTGAATGCCAGCTCTCCTGCTCGCACGCTGGCAGAGGCTCCGGACACAGCGTCCGGAGCCTCTGTGGTTTTTTAAATAGCGCAGGGAAGCGGGGCATAAGGCATGCCCCTCTCCCTGCGCTCTATTCAGAGGTGCGCTTTTGCGCAGCTCTGAATAGCACGGACTTTGCGGCCGCAACGCGCGGCCGCAAAAATCTTTGAATCAGGTCCTTTGTTCCAAAGTTACAGCATTAGCCATTCTGAAGAGGTTGTACTATAATGAGTACATTTATCAAACATGCATATGTGTATAGGCAAATTGGCTGAAAGATGTATTGCAGTATCCTAAATAGCAATATGCTGACTGGTGCTAAAAATCTTTGCACCTGCATCTAAAATAACCTGTAATTTTGGATAAAGTGTGTTGAGTATTTCTCTTTAGTATATGAAACTTTTAAACATGTAATTTTAAGTATAAAAAGATCTAAGAATATTTTTTATATTAACATTGAATGTAATTAGCCTCGTTAAAAGCAAAATAATTTAGCTCGCACATGATGACCTAATGGTTTATGTCGAGTTCAATTAGTTGCCTGAGAGAAAGAATAAGTGCTCTTCTGCACATGCTCTAAGAGTAGGGTTTGGAAGAGCATAACCTCTGAGTATGCACTAGTCTAAAACATTTCAGTCAAATCTAATTTCAGTTTTTCGGCCAAATAGAGGCCCCCCGCCTTTAAACTAGCACCTATGTATGGATCAGTAACATACAATGTTTGCTATTAATGGAAGAAACTAGCAATACAACTAAACCATTTATTTGAAATTCAATAATTAATTTCATTTTTTGGTGTTAAGAATGAATTAACTCTATCAGAGTTTCTTCTACTGCAATTAAAGTCATCTCACACAAAGCGCTTCAAGTATTGTCTTTGTTTGAAAGGAGATAAACCCCACCACTGTAATGAGAGAGTATTACCCTAGCTACTGATGGAAGTTATTTAACCTTCAATCTGTCTATCGTACTACAATTAAAGCCTCCCTTTAACATGAAGAGCCTAAATTATTTCCTATGCTTGAAAGGCGATAAACCCCACCATTGAAATAATAATAAGGCATTATCCAAGCTACAGATGGAATTTTTTACCCTTCAATCTATTGTATTACAATTATGTATTTAGGCATATGTGAGAACAAAATAGAACTGCAATACGTTTAATAAAGAGAAATAGAACAAGTAGTTAAATGATTTCCCAATTTCTTTATTTATTGCATTGAAAAGAGTTTGTCAGAATTAAATAAATTTTGCCAAGTTCGCTATTGTATAAAAATGCCAACATTTCATTAGTATACACAGTGGTAGCAATGCTAAGTATTGTTTGGCCCATATGCATGGTATCTAATGAACTGGTAGAGAGGAAGGGAGAGATTGTACTACTAAGGATAAGCCATATATACAGCTTCATGCAAAATACATTTCCCAATTTACGTCTTCGTTGTTTTACATAAAGGTTTGCGCATATGTGTACTGTGATATTACAAAATAAAAGAGAAACATCTCATAATGAAGAAGAAAGAGTTCATGTTGCTAGTTGCTAAACAGGCCTTCTGCATGGGGATGCAGAATAGAGACTGCCAATTATAGCTATTTCTATTAACATGATTTTCAGATGATTTAATAGGGTATCTTATATACCGTCAGAGCATTAGGCAAGGATTTTCAATTACAGTAAATGTAAGTAGCTATAGCCATTTGGACTAAATCAATAAATCTCTTTTGTTACCAATGGAAGAGGTTTGCAATAGTTATGGAAACGGGAAAGGATAAAAAATACTATATCCTTGTGCAGAACATTAATAAAATATAGTAATATAATCTAGGGTTGGGGCTTATTATTATTAGTTATAGTAAAATGTTCACATTATAGAATATTAATTAGTGAGTATTAGTCATTAGTCATAATACAGTAAGTCAAATTATGCATTAAAAGTATTTAAAAAGTAAATATATTTATTCATACTGCATATTATAAGAAAAAGGAAATCAAAGAATAACTTTCTCATTCATTCACTACTGGTAGCAACTGGCGGCCGAATGTTATATTTCATGATATAGTTTAATCATTTATACGAGGTTATCACAAGTTCGTAAACCCTGAAAAATGATAAACGCATTTATAATCCAATTGTCCAAGAGGGCACTCGCTTTTCTACTTAACCTGCACCTGAATGGCTTTGTAGAGCTATTTGGTTGGGTACATTTATGCTGAGAATAGTTGTTTGTGGTAGAAACACAAGGGTGTGGTCATAGAGAAAAAAGCTTTCTGGATTATATGCTATTTACCTAAGAGTCAACATAAACACATTTCTTTCTATTCATTGTCATTGCACATTCTAATATCCAAATTCTGTTCCATTGTAAAAGGTCTAATATTTATTATCAGAAAATTCTTGGAAGGTCTGGCTACGTAGATAGATAGATAGATAGATAGATAGATAGATAGATAGATAGATAGATAGATAGATAGATAGATATAGTAAGATATATATAGAGAGAGAGTGAGAGAGAGATAATTTTTTTTTATTAAGACCGTCTTCAATTCTGATTAATCATCAGATCACTTCAGTGACTATGGAGTTGTCTAAATTATTTACAAACTTTCCCATCAATGTTTACTAAACCAATGTAATCAGCCATTCTTTTTTTCATGTTCCAAAAAACAGAATAACCTAGAGCAAGCATAATTGTCTTTATATTTTGTGTGTTTTAATGTAAAGTTATTTGATATCCAGAATATAAAACCAGTGAAAAGTAAACTCAAGTAACTTAAATGAACCACTGTGGAGTTTTAGTGAAATAACCAAACCATCTCATTTAAGATCCTAGTAAGAAGCGATACATCATCTGTGTTGTGAGAGAGTGGCTTTATTGGCCTTACATTACCAGTTATTTTTTAGACAGTATGTGCATTATGAAGCCTTTAAAAAATAACGAACTATGAAGTTTTATAGAAATTGACAGTTTGACAGATCATTAATAAAAAGTACTTCTCATCCCCACCCATGGTGTTATTGGTGTTATCAGACACTATGCTTCCAAATTCACATTCATTGTAAAGGTATGCTGTCATTTACCATGCTCAATGGCTTCCTCTCTCCTATATCATTTCCAAAACACAATCAGAACACATTAATAAATCCTTCATTTAAACCAGGAGGACCATAGCTAAACTTTCCTCACCCACCACAGCAACCTCACCCTTCCCTCATCATGAGCCAACAGCTCTTTCATGTACTGGAGCTGTTACATAACCTTCATCCATAACACATAGCTGTATATATACTAGTGTGCTGGATGACTCCTACTATACACAGTAATACACTGTACAAGCAGATGGAGTTGAACCTGACCACACCTTAAAATGACAGGAGCCTCCATTAACGTTTATGAGGGTGGACATTCTTTTAGCAGAAGTGTAGAGAGCAGTCCCAGCATGTACTGGGAAGACTGGAGCCTGGTAACTAGTTGTGTATGATCACTGGGTCCTAATAATCTGTGCATCATATGTCACACATCACAGTCACACAGAGGAAAGTGCAGGAACACATAACTTACCGTAACAAGCAGCCTTGATGGAGTCTCTTTAGAGTTGCGTTGGTGAAATGATTAAACAGACCCCAGGGTTGATAGTAAGGACTCTGGAAATGAAGGAGGAGGCTGTAACTATCCTGGAGGTGGGGGAAGGAAGCAGAATGAAATCTCTCAGAATAATCCCAATTTAAAGTGGAAAGATACAAGGAGTGTGACATGCAGAGCCCCCAGCTCCGATCGCCGCTCTATTACTCTCTATAACACAATGGAATCCGCCGTGTCTTCTTTCTTGTATGTCTCTAGATCCCAGGCAGATAGAAATGGTGCTGGCATTGATATCCTCAGAGCAGTAATCCAGAAGCTGGAGCTTAGTGTGTCACTGATGCTCAGCTACTTCCCTGGATCTGTGTCTGCGAGCTGAGCTCTCTGGCTCCCCCTTGTGATCTGCACATCGCACGTACTACATTAATGCAAGGAATGGACCTGTGCATCATGTGTATGATCTATGTGTGTGTGTGTGTATTGATGTGTGTCTATGTGTGTATATGTGTATCTATGTGTATTGTNTGTCTATGTGTGTGTGTATATATGTGTCTTTGTGTGTATATGTGTATCTATGTGTATGATCTATGTGTGTGTGTATTGATGTGTGTCTATGTGTGTGTATGTGTACATGTCTATGTGTATGTATTTGTGTATGTGTCTTTATGTGTGTATATGTGTATCTATGCGTTTGATCTATGTGTGTATGTATGTGTGTACATGTGTATCTATGTGCATCTATGTGTATATATATATATATATATATATATATATATATATAGATCATACAAATAGATGCACATATACACACATAGATGCACATCAATACACAGGTACACAAACACATACACACACACACATATATATATATGTGTGTGTGTGTGTGTATGTGTATCCATGTGTGTCTATGTGTATCTATGTGTATGATCTATGTGTGTATATGTGTATCTATGTGTGTATATGTATATCTATGCAGGGGCGTAACTAGACTTTGAGGGCCCCATAGCAAAAATGTAATGGGGCCCCCCAACTCGGGTCTCCGCCATAACCGATATAGATATATATACCACAACTGCAGGAAGACTGTCCCTACATTGTAAAACAAAGCTGTGTATTATCTATGTGTGTATATGTGTATGTATTTGTGTATATGTGTCTTTATGTGTGTATATGTGTATCTATGTGTGTGTATGTGTACATGTGTATCTGTTTATGTGTATGTATTTGTGTATATAGGTATTTATGTGTGTATATGTGTATCTATGCATATGATCTATGTGTGTATATGTGTATTTATGTATGTATATATATATATATATATCACACATATAGATGCACATATACACACATAGATACACATATACACACATAGATGCACATATACACATATAGATACACATAACACCGACCATGAGACCTTATACAAAAATAACCTTCAATAAGGTCTGAATTACAGAAATATGCCACCTATTTTGCTGAACCCACAGAATGGCAAGAGATAAAGGGCAAATGATCCAATATACTGCTATTAATATTATTATTAATGTAGATAAAGCTTTACATACCTTTATTGAATAGCTATAATGAGACAAAATCACAATGCTGCTAACAGATGCATACCATCTAACTGTCCCAGTACTGATTTCAGGGGACTGTCCCACTGTTCTGCCGAAATCGGCTCTGAAAGGGGGGGGGTAACTGTGTGGGATATTGAAGGAGCAGGGTTTTGATGTCACTGGGGCCCAGCTTATTTGTCCCACATGTGGTCACATTAGGAGGTATGCATATGGACCTGATCCAGAGTAGCCCATTCGTGCTGGGAAAATCGGCGCCAATCCATGTATACACAAGTGCCCAAGCGCCTGCTTTCGCATCTGTGCAATTTGCACCATATTTAAATGAGAGAAGGGGTGTTTTTCTCATTTGAATATCCACTTCACTGAAGCAGGGAAGAGGGGCATAATGGATGCAATTCCGATTTGTATGTTTCTCTGGATCTGGTCCATATGTAAACAATACTCATATTTTAAAACACTAATAGAAATACTTAAGAATTGAAAACTAATTATATTCTATACATAAAAAAGCATTATGTTGGCTACATACTAGTGTGATTTCTGGTTTGATCATTCAGTTAATCCAGTGGTTCCCAAACTTTCTCAGTCGAGGCACCCTTAGGGTCTCCAAAACTTTTTTGAGGCACCCCTATAACAAAATAATTTCCAATCTTTTTAATTTTTGAGTCAAAAAAGTGTAATAACTGTTTGCATCCCACTGCTAGCATCCCAAAGAGAGCCCATTCCAAAGTTAATGGTATTATGATTGAATAAATTGGATTCCACAAAACCCCTAACCATTAACCAAAACCTTTGAAGCAAAGGGCATTCCCACAGGCAATGAAACATATGAGTGTCCAGTCGACCACACTTCGGGCAAGCTAATAAATCCCTACTACCCATGTTAAATTGTCTCTGAGGTGAGTAATAGGCTTACGACATTTCCCGATACTGAGATGAGATAAATTTGCATGCAGAGAACAAACCCTTCACCAACTGGGTCACCGATAGTCCCGGGAGATGCACCGTCCATTTCTGCAGTCCAGTCTGAAAAGAACCAAGAACTTGATCCTCTCTCAAAAATACAATAGTGTAAGGGGACAAACTACATGTTTTGTATTCACGGTAACTATAATTTAATATGTACCGCGGTAGCAGCGGGAAAAAAGGGCTGGGTTCGAAAACAGGAGGCAGGGTTTGGGTAAACAGGAGGCGGGTTTGGGTGAACAGGAGGTGAAGTTTGGCAGGCCATGGATGGGGCTTAATTGGTCCCGCTCTCGAGATATATATATATATATATAATTTTTTTTGTGACAGAGGTCCCTGGTAAGGGTCCCTGGGGTGGATGGTTGGAAGAGAGGGAGGGTCAACCATCCATTAGGCCCAGTTCGGGTTGCTTCGTTGCTGCCATACTGATGAGGGCTGATACCTGTTAGCCAGAGTAAAAGGCCTGCTAGGTAAATTAGATTCTCTCTCACTGTCCATGGAACGACATGCCTTTGCCCTTACAGGCTTTAAGGCCATAGATAAGGAGGTATCCCAAAGCTCAGGGGAAGTACAGTTCTAAATCAGAAAAAAGGGGGAAATAAAATTATAACCAGGGCTTGAAGTGAGGGTGTATAAGGAGGTATGCCATACTGCCACTTCTCCCATTAATGTAATGGAAAAATCTCCATTGACTTCCATTATATTCTGTGTTTCTATACCGCCACTTCTTAATGTCCATACCCCAATTCTAAGTTTCGACTTCGACCACTGATTATAACCCCTAAATAAGTTAAAAAACCCAAATAACAGAGAATAATTAAAAAATAATACTACTTCTACTACTACTTAATAATAATAATAATAATAATAATAATGCACTTCAAACACTATATTGAGACCCAAACAATGTAATACTTTTTTATTTCATAAAATGTATATTATTTCAGTTTTGATTAATCTAACAGCTGCACCATTTTTTTTCTACAATTAACCTTAATGCATTTGATACCTATGAAACTAATGATAGATTTCTGATCACATTGACAAAATTCGTTACAGTGGTCTGACATTTTTGTTTTTAATATTGGGGGTTTTCATATAAGTACAGTTAGGTTTTTATTGTTAAGGAGGATGCTCCAGTGTTTTTTTTATTATACTCTCTGCCTCCTTATGTCTGGAGCTGTATTGAGAGATAAAGAGAATATTTATCATTTATTTTTCTTTCCCTTTTCTGTTGAAATTAGTAAGTAACATCTTCCTATTCTCGACTTCCTCTGTGGCTCTATGAAGCCCATCTTCCTCATACCCTTTTGTCATAAATTGCTTTTCATATTTTTTATTTGTATTTTGCTAACTTTTTTGTAACAGTTTCTGTACACTCATTGTAACTGTCGATTTCTGAGCCATAACTCCTGCTCCTGCTATGGTATCATAAACATAACGTACTAAAAGTACCGTCACAAACAAAATAATTATTTTGAAGAATAAGTTCATACCATTTATTAGGAAATCTTTTAGCTTCTCTGAATAGTTGGGCATATTCAAAAACATTTTAATGTTTCCACTCCTTTTGTGTGATCACTCAATCCATGCTAATACACATAGGATATCTTGAGTGTCTTTAAGGAAATTTTTAATCTTTTCCATCAAAGGTTGTAAGCATTTTGCACCTTTGGCAGTGCATATAGGACTTTCCATATCTGAAGAGGTTTCCTTTAAGGACTTTTTATCCCTTAGAAGGTGTAACCTCTTATACCACATTCAGATTACCTGCCTTGAACTACCCTGGTAAGCAACCCTGTAGTTGGCTGGGCTCAGAGCTTCAGATCACACACACATCATTGGGCCCCTACTTTGTGCCCCTACTACTGCAGACTACTTTAACAGAAAACAGTGGCATACTACAGGCTGTAGTGGACCACAACTACTGGTAGGTATTTTATTTTTTTTTGGTTAAATATACCTATCGCAGTGTCATGTATATTGTGAAACTATACTAACCACAGCGTCTGCTTAAGTTTCACTTAAGTTATGTAATGTAATGTATACAATAACTGATGTTCTTATTTGTCATATATATATATATATATATATGTATTATGTAGAGTCATAATATATATATTTAGTCATGTATATGTTTTGTTTTTGTATTTTTTGCAGAAAGAAATTGGGGATGCTGCATATATATCCATTGCACTGGCTGATAAAAAGCTTCACGCACTGCTCGGATGGTGGTGGAAAACACCTTTGGGAGACTGAAGGCACGGTGTCGTTTGATGGGAGGAACAATGTTTCTGTACCCCATGTGGTGGCTGGCTGCTGTATCTTGCATAACATCTGCGAGCTATGCAAAGACCGGTTTCTACCTGAATTTTGAGGGTACAAACACCTTTGAACACATTAGGAACACTCTTGCCACCAACATCACTATCACAGTGAAAAACACACTTAAACACTTGGTTTTTTTTTAAACAACATTTTTTATCTGAATTTTAACAGTGTTAAACAGTTATTTAAAACAGCCTATAGCAGCTGTACTCAGATGTTCCACTGGTGTTTAGCTATGTGAAACTTTAAGGGTTGGGGTAAACAGGGTTCTCAGCAGTAGGGTATTCCTGTGGTGGATGGGTGATTGGTGTATTACCAGGGACATAACCTGCAGAATTCGGTGGTGGCCATTATTGCCTCTCCTATGGGTAGTAGGACTGTTGTGGTGGTGGGCTGGTGGTGGTGGTGGTTGTGAATAAGAGCTTCTGCCTTGCCTATTTTCGAGCAGCTGCTCAAGAAAGCGTATCTGTCGCTCCTGCATGACCATCATGTTGGTCATAATTTTGCTTTGGAGAGGTGTTGATGTGCCCTCCTCTTTGGAACTCATGTTACACTGCTCAGTGTTGAGAGTTCCACCAGCTTCAGAAGTGGATTCCTCGATTAGTAGGGGTGACAACAGCATGGTATCATCTTGCCCTTCTTGGTCATCGGTGGTTTGGCTGGCAGACAAACTGGACAAAAGGACAATGGGATTTGCCAACGCACTATAGCCAAATATTTGGTTACACTGCTTATAGTAGACCCAATCAATTCTGGAGGCTCCACCTTTGCGCCTATTGTTGTCATGGACTTTGCAGTATTGCTTTTTTAAGGCCTTGAATTTATTGACAACCTGGGGTTGTGTTTTGAAAATGCCTCGGCTTTTCAGGATTTTGGAGATGTTTGTGTACATCATGGCATCCTTGACAGTGCCTGTAAAAATTATAAAATAAATATTGACAATATAAAAACAAGTATTGTCTTTATATTGTACATATATTCTTATGTTATGTTTACAGTTTAAGTTTATAATATGTTAAATAAAAAATTAATTGTTGAAAATGTTTTTTTTTATTAACATCCTGCATGACATACGGGCACAGCCAGAGAAACAGTGCATGGCAGAGGGGCACAGCTTGTAATATGGGGCAGACAGTAAGATGCCACAGGCAGTAAGATGGTACAGGCTCTGGCATGAAACAGGCACTAATATGGCGCAGACTCTGGCATAATACAGGAAGTAATATGGCACAGGCATGGCATAATACAGGCAGTAATATGGCACAGACATGGCATTATACCGGCAGTAATATGGCACAGGCATGGCAGACAAGGGCACAGGCAGGCAAACGTAATGAAATAAATACTCTGCCTCATGATTTCCTCCTTGCTACCCATCAATCAAAAAGCTAACGGGAAACCCTATATAAAGGAGGCTGTTTTTTGTGTATGGATGTGTGATTTTGATATGGATATTTTGGCCAGCTTGCACACAGGTCACATGGAGGGGAGGACCATCACAAGCCCCACTGAGGAATACCTTGTCATGTTCGTTCCTTTTTGGTGCAATTGGACCTGGCCTCCCTGTCTGATCAGCCAATTATTCCGCTTTAACTGCACAAGCCTCCTGAGATTATATGAACACATTAGAGGGTATTTAGAGCCAGATACGATATATTGTAGGATATAAGAGCTGGCAGTATTTTTGGAGAGGGTGAAGAAAAAACCTTTAGAATATAATTTGTGGATTATTGTGGAAAATATATAGGTCCAGGAGGAGATGCCCTTGTTAGACTGAGCATAGTCCATGAGTTTACTAAGGTGGTGATAGCACAAACAATCCAGATGGTTGGAAATATTTGTTTGGCCAATATGTTTCAAGACTGAGTTAGTATAAAATTGGGCCTGATGTAGAGCTAGTGAGTGGGTATGACTGATTGCATTTTCCTTCCAGATCTGGAAGGGGTACAAGGCTTTGGCTTGTTGGAACTCTAGGTTTGCTACTAATGGGTGGAATAGGGAATGGTGGCTATTCAAGTAAAATTTATTTTGCGTAAAATGCCAGACCTGCCATAATGACATTAATAAAGGATTTAGTAAGATGTCTTTGTGCATATGGGGAAAGGAAAGTAAGGAACGACCTTTAACAAATGATTGTTCAATAGCAGTATTAGCATAGTTCTCCCTAGAGTGCAGCCAGCTATAAATATATTGGAGTACCCAAGCATGATTATATAATTTGATATCTGGGAACTGAATACCCCCATTCATGAAATTCATGATTCATTTGTTTATTTATCTAGGGTCGACAATGTAATAGGGAGGATTTGGAGATGGTATAGTAATTTGGGAAATGTGATCATTTCAATAAGAATAGCCCTACCCAAGTATGATAGCATTAGATGTTTCCAAGACGACAGTTCACTAATGGCTCAAATTATGGGACCCATATTTAGGTGATACAGTCTTTAGATGCCACCTTGATGATAACCCAGATAAGAAAACCACTTTGACTCCAGGGGGGAATTCACTAAATGACGATTTCCAGAAATCGTCAATGGCTGACGATTTTGCTGACGAATTCCACAAATGTGTATTCACTAAGTGACGAATGTGTATTTTTTCGTTATTTGGTTTGACGTTTACAGATCGTCAATGTCATATCGCCGTGACGAATTTTGCCATACAATGGATACAAAAATGGAATTCACTAACTGACGAATATTGTATTCACCCACAC
>JABWIB010004621.1:13580-37037 GCA_016617825.1 Platyplectrum ornatum
GTTTTGTAATATTTTGCTGTCCTACAATCCACTTATTTATTCCATATTTGTATTTATTTTTAAATCAGGTGGAACATTGTAGGCATTCAAGGATCCTTATTCAGTTTATTCGTTGAGCCAATCTATTTATCGAGTATTATCCTGGGCAGTCTATATCATGGCGATCATCTCTCAAGAGCCGTCTACCAGAGAATAGCGGATATAGAAGACCTTCCACCCCTCTTTTCCCTGAACAAACCTTTACTGAGCGGTATGATTTTACTTGTTAATGATTATGTAAATCTATATACTTTTTTTTTTTACTTGTACTGCACTGTAACACTATTACTAAGAGGTGGTATTGTAAAATTGGTTATTTACAAAGAAAATATTTAACTGAACCGAGGATTAATCTGCATACCCCATAAAGCATATATAATTGGTTCAGTAATACTATTAGGCAAGGTGTTTATTACCATTTGGCAGACAAGAAAATGCCATGACCCTGTTGTCCCTAGACACACTGTTTTTGCAGCTAGTCCATTTTGGAAACGAGAGTAAAGTGAATAGTTTCTTGATATCCTCAGTCATTGCTGTCCCTGATATAGATTTCTCTGGAAAGGTCCACTCTGGTATCAGCGGGAAATAACTGACGTTTCATATGGAAATACATATATATGTTTACATCAGGACCCATTTGTATAAAGTACATCAGTGTTTTGATTATTACCTGAACTTGTAACAAGAGAATCTTGGGTGGATAACTTGTAATGCAATTTTTTGTATCTCCATGTTTTNAGATTCTGTTTAATAAACAGAATTTAAAACACAAGAGAATCTCACTTCAAAATTTGACAAGATACAGGCCTTCCCCATAGCATTTCATCAATAAAAGTTTATTGCCATTGATATTTAACCGTTATCTGTTGACATATTTCATAGTCTGGAAGGATCACAGCATTGTCATTCAGTTTCCTCTCATATTTTATTTTTTCACAGCTTTGTGACCAGTTACATCTTCCCTTCCCCCCCCCACCCCCCCCACTACATTCTTAGCTAACCACCCCCACTTACAGCCCTGATCATATATTCCACAGTGTGTCCTGGAATCACTGCTCTGGTCTTGTATATTATAGTCATGTTACCACATATGCCATCCATCACTGTACATTTCTCCTTCCCTGTTCAAACATATACTTTATTTGCAATAACCATACAGCTGACTTCTCTTCAGGCATAACCTTCTGTCACAACAATGTGAAGGCGAATAGAAGACAGAAAGCTGGAATGACACAGCACAGCACATCTGCCATGAGCTCTTCTTTGTTATTTCTATATATCTGGCATATGTCTTGCAGAATATATTTGGAAAGTGTTGTATACAATATAGCTATGATATATAAAACTGAACATCTGAGACACGTGTTTCAATAAGAAATAGTAGGGATTTTGTCAACAGACGTCATAAACGATTAAAAAAAAAAAGGTTAACTAGACAATTATTTGACCCAATGTTTATTATATGGACCTAAAGACATCTCAGCTTGTGCTATAATATGGTATTTTTTATAGCATTTATCTTCTGGTTTGTAGTTCCCATGTTACCTCTAGAGTTTTATGAGATATCATTGCTATAGCAGCTGTATTATTTTATTAACAAGAAAGTAGCATCGTTCCCAGTGTAGTGCAATTAATGCTGTATTCACACAGTATGTCACACAGCAGTGATAGTAGCAGAAAGTGTGGGTAATTAGTTATAAGCAGAGTAGAGCATGTTAAGTAGGTTGAGGAATATGGTAACCTTGTCTGAATAGATGAGTTTTAAGGGAGCGCTTAAAAGTTTGGAGAGTGGAGGATAACCTTAACAGCACCAAAAGGGTGGAGGTATGCAGACGTCTGCAGAAAACTTCAATGTGTACTGATACATGATCTTCAGAGCTGCAATTCTTAGTTACATATCTGTATAGAATATAAAAAGTGTATAATTGCAGCAAAGGTTTATGAGTCATTTTTTGGGGTCGTTTTGACAATCTTCAGAACACGAGACAGCAGTGTGTACAGGGGCATTATTATTACAGTATATTTATAGGATGCCACATGATTTCCCCAACACCGTACATGAGCAAAAAAAAAGTTCCAATAGCAAACAAAAAACACAGTACATCACAAAANTATTGGGGATTACGAGGGTCTAGTTGGGTAGAAAACGGTAAATAAATGATGAGAACAATATATAAACAAAACTGGGAATTAATAAAATATAACAATANTGGAGAAAGCTGGAAGGTGGGGTTGTGAACCTGTACATTAAGGGAAGTCATGGGGGTGTGAAATATATGAACAGAAGATGGGAACCAAAGTGGCCAAGGCAGGGCAGTGATAACAGAGGAAGGGGGTCCCTGAANAAAGAATGCCACAAGATGCTGGGAGGGAAGGGAAAGGGTGTAATGTTTGATGGCTTTCACTTGCCTCTTTCCCACTTCTACCACTACTTGCAGCTCCAGCATGCCTGTGGCAGACAATTCCGTGATGCCCCTACNCCCACCCCATGTATAGTGCCCTCTCCAGTTTAATAATTGCTCATCTCTTAATGAACCCAACTACTCTTATAGGATGAAAGGTTACCTGCGTCCAGTGGAAGACTAGATCTGAAATACTACTATGACTCATCGGCCACCCTCATCCACATGGCTCCTTTTATATACCACACAGAGTATTCTTAAACCCGTTGACAGACTTTCNGGAGGCATTTTAGCACTTGCAGTAGTCCCCATGTAGTTCAACCAGTGGACCAAAATTCCTTTGTCAAAGTGGTTGTCCAAAGACACCAAATATAAAGTTACTCTAAAATAATTATTTGCCCTCTTCTCAGGGCCTATGGTTATTGTTTGGTAATGGATGACTGAAATACTACAGCTTTAATGGATTATAGAATAACAATGAGAACTTTGCCCATTAAAGATATGTGTATTCAGAGAGAAGAGCACTCATAAATGATATCTTGCTATTGCTGATTATGTTCCCCAGCCCAGTGAAGTACCTGCTCAGATCTCCTCTCATACTAGACAGCCGGCAAGTAACTGTTAAGATGCTTTGTATGTCATTACAAGTCTATCACTGATGTGTGGCCATTAATAACACCATCATTAAAGTCTCGGGCAAGCTTACTCCATAGTTGTTTATCTATTAACCAGGGCTGTGATAACTGGTATTTCTGCTAACACTTTACACCATGCAATTTTGAATGTCGTTTTGCTTTGTTTGAAAAAGTGCAATGATTATTTTTTTATGCTCTCACAANTCATTTGCATAAAGAAAAAGGAAAGCGCTCTAAAATGAAATCAGTCACATACTTTATCAACTGAATGCTGTGTNTTTTTTGTTTGATCTTAGCGCTGCGTCCTTTTTTCTTGTTTGCAGATTTTGAAACCAGAACAGTTTCTTACACCCTTTACACACTGAGCGCTATTACCCGGGTTGTTCAGTCAACTGCCCAGATTGACTGAACTGCAGATTCACCCTGTTTTGGTCCTGGGTAGTCTGCAGTGTGAACGGACCCTGTCCGGGATATGTTATTCAGGCAGGGTCATGAGCAGTTCAGTTGGTGTAGACATTGTCTACACTGCTGCTCCTGCTCCGCTCGCTGTACTAACGAGAGCTGTGTCTCCCGAAGCACTGAACTTGATCAGTGTTGTGCTTCAGGAGTTATAGCACCTGTTAATGTTGTGTTACCCTGTAATAAAATATAAAAAGTATTTTTAAAAAATGTTATTAATAGGTTTTATTTTATAAATGTATTTCTTATCTTNAATACTTTTTCTTTTTATTATTGATTTAAAGTATTAAGGATATTAAATATATGTACCTGGGGTACAGACTTCCATACTGACAGAGGTGTTTCATGCCACTAGGTATTAGCAATGCGGAAGCCCGCCAGCCAGGAAAGGCGCCAAGTTTTAGTGTGAATTGGACAGTGGGTGATGCCGGCCTTGAAGTTATTAATGCTACCACAGGCAAGGACGAGATGGGTCGCCCTTCACGTCTTTGTAAACACGCTCTTTACAGCCGATGGATGCGTATTTATGCAAAGGTGAGTGNTCAGACGGGTCTATTTATTATATATATGTCAAATATTATACACAAGCNACTCCTTGGATTTAAACTGCTAATGTTATTTTATTTTCACAGCTTTCTTCCAGTCTAAGATGCAAAATTGAGAAACCTAACCTATACTACGACACAAAGCAATCAGCTGGTGAATACCAAGCGGCAAAAGAATGCGTCTTTAAAGCCTTCCAGAAGGCAGGACTTGGAGCTTGGGTTAAAAAACCTATAGAACAGGACCAGTTTCCTATTACTGCGTAACTCACAAACTCTTTTTATTAGGCAGGGGTATATGGACACTGTTTGTAAGCCTCATGATTTCCTCATTTCTCTGATGTGCCAATCATACTTGACTGCCTGTTTACTTCCCTACCCACAAACCAATAACTTTAGGTTATTTGCAAGAGTGTTGATTGTATTTATTCTTTAGTGACCAAAGGCAGTATATATATATTTTTTCTAAGTACCTGCCTCAATTGTTATTTTAAGTATAATGTTTTCTCTTGCTGGAGTTCTCACACTTATGTAAATTGTATATAGTTACAACAGCACCAGTGTGCTAAACAATGGGCAGCTGAATTGAACTTGGAACGTGATTCTTTGGTCATTGCAGTTATATTGTTTCTAATGGTTTTACACTGTATTTTTTATTTTTTTTAGGTAAGTGTTGTATGAGTTTAATCCCCTTTCTTGTGAAATCTAATCTGCTGTTGACACTAACAGAACCAGCAATATCTCTTCTATACCTAACCCTACACATATTGTACTGAGAGTGAACGTTGATAAATAGCACCCTTGCTCCAATAACAAAAGGGTTTAAACCAGCTGCTAACATTTCTGTCCCAATTGTCTATGTGCGAGTAAGATTTTATAATGTACATTTTACTCCTGTGCTTGCTTATACTTTACTCAAGTGGACTCTGATNTTCACCATTGGATAACTGGAAAGAAATGCATTTGTGTTTTTCTTGGTCTCTGTACTGTGGCTGTGAATCAGAAATAATCACCGAAGCCATGTGTTTGATGAAAGTGCAGCATATGCATGGTATTTACAGAGAATATACAAGGAACTAATATATGATAATAAGAGAGGAACTTCAAGTGTGTGTGTATTTGCGTATGATTTTATGTGATGTCCTATTAGTAAAACTCTTCATTGCTTCATTCAATTGTAACATAACATTGCCCGACACTTATTGAAAAGCATGAGTCTAACCACTAAAAAGATATTTCTTTAATAAAAGGGTAAAATGGGTGCCCTTGACAATATTTTTAGCATTGATCGCAGAGTTCTTAGTTTTAGTCAGTCCGTTCATGCTATATCCCATTAACCTCTAGATATGTGCAATTCAGGATCACATGTTGAAAATGTGGCATGCATTCGGTTGTGGTTTAATATGGGGCATAATAGACACCATTTCTTACCCAATATCATTGTAGTAGAACAAAAGTAAACAATGTCTGCTTGCTCAGGACTTGAGGGGAGCAATGCTGTTACAGGAAATCTCCACCTTTATTCAATTTGTCTTCTATATGGTTTATCTGGGAGGCAATTTGATTGGGAACCTTTAACAGGATTGCTTGGCTCATGTAAGCATTTGAGGTCTTCTATGTATTTGTCCATCGTAAAACCCAACTAAACTAGGTCAATATGCTTGTCCATCCTGCTTTAAGGTTTTCATTTCGTGACTGTGTATGTCCTCACTTAAAGCTGGAGTCCCGTTGACGTAACCTCTGTCACTGTTACCTGCTGCGCTTTGTCTGGAAAATACAGAATAAACCTTTTGAGAGTTGTATGTAATTAAGCAGGGATTATGTGTATATATACATATATAAAATACTATCTCTCTGCATTCTGGTTGTATGTGGTTCTTTGCTTGATTTTCTTGTGAGTATTATGACATTTTATATATTGTAACCAGTAAAGATAACACACCTAAATGTACAGTAATTGCTGTCGGTTAATTAGTGGTNTCATTATATTGGGTGCAGGAAGGTGCCTTGAAGCTGCTGCCCATTCTGCACCCTCGGTTTCACTGCCTCTTGTCCTTAACTACATCTGTTCATGAACAGAAGACGCTACCATTATGGGCTGGATTCAACTTTTCACTCACATGACTTACACTCATGAGTTACACTCTCATTGGTAAAACCATGTTGAATTGCAGGGGGGGGAGGTAAAATGAATGTCAGTGTTTGCATGCAGGGAGAATACTTTATTGTTGCATGTTGCACACAGATACTGNCCAGCGTTACTGTTACACTGTTATTAGACTAGGACTAGGAAACATCAGCTGTCACTTGTTATGCTGATTGCAACTAATTAAATTTACCTCCCCTGCAATTCAACATGGTTTTGCCCATGACAGTGTAAGTCATGAGAGTGAAAAGCTGAATCTGGCCCTATGTGCTTTTCCAGATCCCCTCAGAAACATGTTATGCATCCTGTCTAGGTCAGCCCATGATAGAAATGTTATTGTACAGACAAAACAATAAACCGGATCACGAGAGAAGTACTTGCCGATAACTATAGAGCCCTACAGACAGNGAAACTCCAGCCAGGAGGTAGAGGGGCTACACAGCTGGTCATTTTCTCTGCTGCAANAGCCTCCTGTCATTCTTGGTAGCACCTCCCTCCTCAACATGGATTNTNGCTGCCAGCAAGAGCAGTGTGTTGGACCAATATCGGGATTTCTGGATGCATCGCATATTTGCACCTGACATCTCCCAGGTGTATGGCCAGCACCAATCTGTATTGAGGATGTGCAATGACTTGATGTAAGCTACTGTTACTTATACCCCTTTTCCACCAACAAAAAAAACTGGGTTAATGCACATAGACCCAGGGTTTTTTTTGGCTTGTTTTGTTTTTGTTTGGTTTTTGTGGAAATGTGTCCCGGGACCAATGCAGGGTTTTTACTGAGACTTTTTCCGGTTCATGCTGCGGAACAGGGGTTTCCCTTAAATCATAGTAGGTAACAATACTCAGTAGAAATTGTGTCAACCTGGGAAAAATCCTGGGTTTACACTTGGTGGAAAAGGGATCATTTTATTTTTGACCTGGGTAAAAAAAAACCCCTGCAATTTACCCAGGTTTTTGGTGAAAAAGGGGTATAAGCATCTTATAAACCAATGATCATTAACTGGATAGTGCAGTCTTACTAGCCACTCATAACAGTATATTTTATGAAAGGAAGAATTACCTTGTACCTATTTAATACAATATGAATAGGCTTTACATGTTTTAAGAAAATCTGCAAGAAAGGTGCTCAATGCTTTTAATGACAACACAAAGNGCCACAGATTGGAGAGCCACAAGTTACCCTTCATAGGTGGTAATTCTCAGTCAGCATTAGAACCTTCATGTATGTTCATGGTAACTTTTACTGCTTCCTACATTGGCTAGTAGTAATGCTTAATGTTAAAAGATAATATTAAATGCTATTAACATATTTCAGTTTAGTAATCAAACCTATTTATATATTCGTGCTGTCATGTTTGTATCTTTATTTCACTGATGATGCAGTGAATCATTGAAATTGGTTTTATTCCATATACAATTTATTTGTGTTGGTTCAGAATTTTGCCCCTGCGTAACTTGTCAATAGATAATCAAAATCAAAGCACTAATGCTTTCTAATTGCCAATTGCAATGACTCTAGTCGTGATATGTTGAAGTANCTGGATACAACTATGAACCAGACTGAATTTTTCTTGCATAGCTCAACAATAGGGAGTAATATAAAAATGGCATTAATACAATTGTCTTGTAATAAAAAAAAGAAAACGCGCACACAGTTCTGGTCTTGAATAAATAATGTGAATTGTTTTTCATGTTGACCTTTCAGTATTGACATTTGTTGATATTTTATAGTTAAGCAGCTTAACTCTGCTGGGTGTAAAACCAGATATTGGTTCTTTGAGCTGTTTGCGCTTACAGAAGAGATAACCAGCAGGAAAATGGCAGGTTGCTAGGGATTGTAATTCTTTCAGTCTATATGCTATATTACACAAACATATAACCTTTATGTTAATTTTAAAACCCAATTATCTGAAACATCCCTGATACCTCGGCATCTCCGTGGCAAATCTTCGTATAGCAGCAATTGTCCAGGAGTCTAATCTCTAGAGCTGTCTAAAGTAACAATCAGAATCTGCAGCCGCAGAGTTCTCTCCAGAGTGTCCCATTCTTACACCGGTTATTCACCTTTGTGGTTGGCTAGATAAGTGGAATATGTATAAAACATGCAATTAAGATTTTGGAACAATACTAGTATCCTGTTGAATCTATATTTTTATAGGTATCCTGCAACATCTACTAGGCCACCTGCATCTGCTAAGTACTATAAGCTGTAGCAAACAAATCCAAACAGATGTTCTGTTTTCACCTGGCCTAGATATCATTAAATGAAGTTTTGTTGCTGATGCTTTGGTGGAGCCAGATGCTCTCTGTAAAGAGCGGTTATAAGTGATCAAACACCTATTTATTCCATTACATATACTGTGCTTGTCTAAACCGTTTGCACAGTGCTGGCTCATGTTTCTGCATTTGGAACGTTGGGGTTAAGTTTGCAGGTGACAGCTGAAATGTTTCTGAGAGAACATTGTGGTTTTGAAGCTGGGTCTGTGAAGTGTTGTGCGTCTGGACACGCTATTAATTCTTATCTATTCTATCCATGTGCAGCTCTGCACTTGGCATATGAGGAAAAGTGACACTGTCATATCAGCTCTCAACACCTGGACTGCATGAAGCAGACGGAAAATAATCTCCTCAGGATTACCTGCAGAACATTTCAAACCAAAAGAAAAAAAAAGTATCAGGCAAAAAATGTATAATTTTGTTTGCTTTCCCACTTTGAACTAAAGTTATCTGGCTACAAGACGCTTTAACTGGCAAATAGTTTCTTTTGTAAATGTTTTTATAAATGTTTATTACACATTGATTGGCAGCTTCCTAATGGATTCATTCTCCGCACAAAAAGAGATGTCTCAAAAGAATTGCAAAGAAAATTCTAGTTAAAATTTAGCAAAATGCACAATTTTATATTATACATACTGCATTGAATACAGAATACAAATATATTATTGAGTGAGGTAATTTGGAAGCATCTGTTGGCGATACATTAGTCTATGCAATAAAGAGATCAGAGCTCCAGCAGTAACGTCAGAACAGGGTCATGTAAGCTTAGGGAGGCACAATGCTGTCATGAATCACAAATGCTGTAGTCATGAGTTTCATTCCCAGATCCAGACTCGCCTGAGAGATAAGGGCTATGGAAATTGACAGGAGCCTCTTTCAGCTGATGTCCAGCTAGCTGTACATGCCTGCTGCCCGTCCGTAGCATGTGTGTGACACATTCACCTCCTGGCCTGAGCTTCCTCATTTTTCTGACTTCATAATTGTCAGCAAGAACAGCAATAATAAAGCACTGGATCCAATCCTTTTTGCAGGGAGGTTCAATTCTGCGTGAAGACTGTAAAAAGCTGGTAGACCTAGAAACATAGAAAGTGACGGCAGATAAGACCCAGATGCCCATCCAGTCTGCCCAGTGTAAGCAGATACCCTTATATTTATCCCAAGCATGCTTAAACTGTTCTGTATATTAGCCTCCACCACTTCTAATGGCAGGCTTTTCCACTCATCAACTACCCTTTCAATGAAGTATATATTCTCTAGTATAAGCCAAGTTTTTCAGCACATTTTTTGTGTGCTGAAAGTCCCCCCTTGACTTATACTCGAGTCGTGTCCTGGAAGCTGCCGAATACAGATCACATGTTTCTCTCTCTGTCCCCAGATACCAGAGCTCAGAGCTAAGATGGAGTTAAGGTAAAGGAGTACGAGAGCGTGACACTGGCAGGCAGCATGCCACTCACCCACAACACTGAGACCACAGAGGTGACACAGGTATGATAGTGTGTTGTATGGGTTACAGCATAGCTCAGGAGCTTTACATTGCTTTATATTAACCCTTCACATGCAAGAAACAGGGGGACAATAGAGACATATAGATAAGATCTATAGGAGCTGGGACATAGAGACCAGAGGCAATACAGTCATAGGGGGGCGATGATCCATTATTGACATGAGCCTTTCACAGGGGTGACAGACAGACAGACACATACTGGGGGGGGGAGTTTATACTCCAGAAATTAGGTGGCTCTGTTTATATTTGGGTCGATTTACACTCGACTATATACAGTAGTTTTGAACATTTCCTCTGAACTTACCAGTGCACTTTTTCCCATCTTCCCATACATGTTGCATAGTGAGG
This sequence comes from Platyplectrum ornatum, assembly GCA_016617825.1. NCBI lineage: Eukaryota > Metazoa > Chordata > Amphibia > Anura > Limnodynastidae > Platyplectrum > Platyplectrum ornatum. The sequence continues at coordinate 23,936 of JABWIB010004621.1, forward strand.
GGTGTTAATGAATTCTAATTATATTGCATTAGTAGAAAACCCAAACTCCCAATTTCTGGATCAGCCCCATTAGGTGAGGAAAATGTACACAAATTACTAACTAGCAAAGGCACACACACAGCACGCACAGACTGGCTTCACTTGTATACTATCCAGCATGCAGCACTCCCCTGCATGTAAGCAAGGACAAAGCTGAAAACTTCAGCCTCGCCCCAGACGTATTGTAATCTACATGGTGCGGCTTACTGTGCCAAGCGTTGGAATTGCTTTATTTTGGTCAGTCTTGAAAGCTATGCACCTTTTATCTGAAAACAAAATTGGAGAAACTTGGTTAGATAACCAAAGATAAATATATGTAGTGTATGCGAATCCTGCATAGGTGGCGCACATTATAAAAACACAAAGTCCCAATGTCCTCTCATGTTATTTCAAACATAAACTAAATATTACTTAAACACCAGCAAAAAATATTTTATATGTAGCAAAACACCACAGAACCACAAGAGTCTGCAATTAAAGGGTTAGCTTGCTTCTATATACTTTCCGATATACTATAGAACCATAGTACCTTATGATAGTAAACCAATTTAGGCTCTAGTTAAATGCAAATAGGTGAAATGTAGGTCTTGCGAATTGCTTATTTGTTATGCTCTATTACTATTTTGTTAACACCTCTGGCACAGCAAGGAAACAAGCTTACACTAAATCCATTCAAACAGTGCTTGAACATCGCATGCATTGCCTGAATGAAATTACAGTCAGAAGACCTTGGAGTACATGCAAGAAGTTACAAGCTTTCGAAATCTTGCCTTCATTATTTAAGAGTATAATGATAAGAGCACAAAGTCCATAGGAGTGAGAAATGCGATGAACTANAACCTTTCCAAATCCAATGTTATTTTTCAACACAAACCAGTAGCTTGGGTAAAGACACAGGTCATCGCTCACCTCACTTACTGCACATGGGTGATCCTGCGCTCCATGATTGCGATCGTCCATTTGCACAGAGAGCAGTGTGGTCATGCAGGGAAGGGAAGTAAACAACTTTTTGGGGCCCCTCGCCCTCAACCCCCTCCTCACACACAAACCATCCCCCCCCCCCCCCCATTTTGCTAGCCCTACAGGGGGTAATGGGCTAAAAAAGAAAAAAATAACAGACTTACCTACATTCTCCTTTCAAGAGGATTCAATGTTGGAAGAAGCAGCTTTGGGGTCACATGGTGCATGATGGTTGAAGTGCTGGTGTAATCATGCTGGTTGCTCTGCTGGGAAGATTGGCAAAGACAATTTTGCTAATTCCTAAGTTAAATCTCCCGACCACCTAAATTACGCCTGAAGCAGAAGGACTGTTGGTGGAATTTCAAGCACTGTAGACTGGAGTCAAGAGGTTCATGAGGTTGTAGATTGAACAATAGGGCCACCGCGGGATTTGATGCATGTTATAACAAAACAAGCGGGAAGTTATAACAAGGGGAGCTGGTTCATTTAGTGCAGTTTTTTGTTCTATGTGATTGATAGAGAAATCCTTCTAAATATAGTGTAGTATATTCAACACAAACCAGTATGAACATTGGACCAGTTTCAACTAGCTTATACAGATATTTGCATCTTCTGGCATTAATATCATTAATACGCGATAATCGCAATACAGATATACAGTGTGGCTGCCTCATTTTTCATTACTGTTTCTTGTGTGTTGATGTCTATGTGGCTGACAGAATTACCAAATTTCCTGTTTTCTAGAAAATTCTGCAGAAGTCTTTTCTTCAGTAACAGTTAGGTTAAAGCACATTCCTAATATCAAGTAAATTCATAAGAAAGAAATATATTTTTTATACTGCTAGCAAGAGATTATATTTCTGTCACGCTTCATGCACAGGCCTGCAGATGCTGTACACTTGATCATGCCGCTGATGATGGGAAATTCTAGGTTGCAATCCACTGGTTAGTGTTAGGATGAGAGCAGCAAGTGTAGAACCAAGAGCAAGAGAAAGAGAAGACTTTCCAGGGTCAGCGACACAGATACAGGGCACAAAGAACCAGGATACAAGATGTACGAAAGTTCAGAGAGTCAAGTCACACTAGCAGGCAGGGTCAGTGCTACCATTAGACAACTGTAGGTGATCACCTAGAGCACTGGGCCCAATTAAATCCCAATGTCCTTCATGTAATGATTATTTGCTGCTTTATAATATAGCAACATAATTTTTGTTAACATTTTTGTATACATTCCTTAGAGATATGTAATCCCATTTTAAAATATTCTCTCTCTATGCAAGACTTGTGTGGATGTTCAGCTAATGGAATGGAGTGACTGTATGTAACACACATATAAAATGTACCAGAGCTCATTGAAGGGTAGTGATCTTTAGTATTCGTACAAAGGTCAAACCCTTGTAAATGAAAGAGCTTTTCAAAAGTCCTAAAATGTGTAATACAAACCGGAAAAATGACATAAAGGACCTTATCGAGACTTCAGACAAGAGTTTAGACCTCTATAATATTGCAATTTTCTAACTGTTATATTGGAGTGGGCTCTTCACTGTCTCCTCCTCCAATGGCAGTGGTTATGATGTCATCATTTCAATGAGGTCACATAATACAAATGAGTAATTTACTCCAAAAGTGTTACTGAGAAATGTATCCTGCTTCCCACCCTGGAGGTAGCAGTGACTGGCAGGCACAAGCTGTTTTCCATATTGAAGAGGAACATAAACCAAGCAGCTACTGTTAGCTCCAGCGGGAAATTGAACAGCTGCCTGTGTTTGGGAGCAAGCAGACAACAATCAATAGGCATATTCACAGAATAAAAAACAAATTAAAAAACAATTAAATTCTAAATGACAAATCCCAACAAAAGTCCTTCATAGATACTAACAACCCTTAATCCATCTTTTCCAAAGCAAAACTTTGGTCTGAAATGGGAACACAACAAATAATACAATTCTTCTTAGAATCCTGGTTCATGGGATGTCTGTGGGGTAGTCTACTGATGGTCCCACTTTTATGGCCCTCATCAATCCCTGCTTTACCTATAATATTACCACACAAATATTGCTCCACCTACATTTACCCACCCTTCCCTGTCCTTGTTTCTCCTATCTGTTCTCCCTCTCCTTCATAGCATGTTACCTCATATCTCACATGATCAGGGACCTTCCTGTTATTCCCACTCCCCTAACTTGGCCTCTTTGTTTCCTATATTCCCTCAATTGACTGTCTCTATCCTTCATCTTCCCTCATACCTTCAGTCAATAAAAATTGGGACATCTGCACAATTCTCATATTTTGGGCTCTATACACCACCACAATGATTTAAAATAAACAAACTGGATGTGCTTTAATTTTAGGGTATTTACATCAAAATCAGGTGAACGGTGTAGGAGTTACAACAGTTTCTATATGTGCCTCACACTTTTTAAGGTACCAAAAGTAATGGGGTGGGCTATTCCCTCATTATTTCAGCATCAGGAAAAGGTCTGGAGTTGATTCTAGGTGTGACCTAGAATACCTTGTATACCTTGTATTTATTGATGATGTGACTGCTGACAAAAGAAGCAGATGAATTCTGAAGTGTTTCAGGCAATATTATCTGCTTATATTCAGTCAAATATTTGGACTGTGCTTGACAGTACAGATGGACAATAACCCCAAGCATACTGCAAAAGCAACCAAAGAGCTTTTTATGGCTAAAAAGTGGAACATTATACAATGTCCAAGTCACCTGACCTGAATCTGATTGACCATGCATTTCACATGAAGACTAAACTAAAGGCAAAATGCCCCAAGAACAAGCAGGAGCTGAAGACATTTGCAGCGGAGGCCTGGCAGAGCACGACTAGGGATGAAACCCAGTGTCTGGTGAAGTCTATGCGTTCCAGACATCAGGCTGCAAAAAAATGGCAACAAAGTATTAAAAGGTTACACTTAGATTTAGAATTGTTTAGTTTGTCCCATTACTTTTGGCCCCTTAAAAAGAGTAGAAAGCAATGTAATTCCTACACCGGTCACCTGATGTTTGCAGTTACAGCACATCTTGTTTGTTTCATTTCAATTCCATTGTGACCATGTATAGAACCAAAACAAAAGAATTGTACCGATGTCCCAATATTTATGCACCGGACTGTACATCCTGCACTAATTCACAACACTACCTACCTTTTGTTCCCTATCCTTATACCTTACTTACTTCCATGAGGTGCTCTTGTATTGTTTTAATTAGTTAACATCTTGTACCCAACTATATTCTCTATCTTGTTTCCCTTATATTGTACTATGTTATCTGTTAACATTTGTTATAATTTCATTACCCTCTACCTGTATGTATAACGCACTAAGTAAACCATGTGGTGCCATATTTTGTGCTGTTTTATGCCCATTTTCCTCTTTCTAAATGATTTGCACTGTTTTTTCTTTTAAATGAATAGTTTTTGCAGAAGATATAATCTCTCATTGTTGGAATGGTTTCTACATGTACATAATTATAGACAACAGAGGCTGTGGATATTGGAGCTTTTATCCACCATTGACCTGAATTTGTTCAAGGGAAATTGTTGGTTTCCGTAGGATAAAATCTTTCCCTTGAGAACACAACACTTGAATTTGACAACTCACGGGGCAATGGAAATGAATAAACCTCCCAGTGTTGCCATCTACTCTCTGTGTACCCAGCTGTCACTGTGCTCAGCTCTATCTAGATCTACACCCCTGAGTGCTGGCCTAAAAAAATCACTCTGACACAGCCCAATTCTTTGTATAGTGGAAATCATCCAGCGGTTACGGTTTGGGTTTTATATGGCTGCTTGCTGTTCAGGAACTAGCGCTCCAGGGACACTTTTACATTGTATTGTTTATTAGGATATTATTTATCAGTCTTTANCAGTGTTTCCCATGTGTCTATTCTCTTTGAGTTCAGAGCTTGCATATCTTAACTGAAGCATTAAAACATGATTTCAAAAAAATAAATGTTTAAAAACCATAATAATGGTATAAACCCCTGGGCCTACATTTACTGAACTGCAGGATTGGAAAAGTGGGGATGTTGCCCCTAGCAATCAGATTCAAGCTTACATTCTCCAGTATGTAAAATAAACTGAGAGCTTGAATCTGATTGCTTAATATGGACAACATCTCTACTTTTCCAATCCCGTATATTAGTAAATTTAGGCACTTGTACAATTTTCACAGACAGTTTTAATGAAACAATATGGATTCATGCTATGCATTCTGCAGTTATAGTAAACAGACTGAGGTTAATATTAAGCTTGGTCATAAAGCAGAAACTAAATATTTGACCAACTTAATTATATATGTATATGTATATATTTATTTTTATATATATATATATATATATATATATATATATATCACATGACCTCCTAATCTCAAAATAAGGGAGCTTACTAACAAGTATTTAGTAATCTTACAGAAAATACGCAGCGCAATGGTAAAATTACCAAGTCAATTTCAATCCTGAAATCTCTCTCTTTCAAAGCAGAGACAGTCTTTTTATAATGTCCACACAAAGAGAATATTTGAAAATCCACAAGTCATTGGTTAATACAGTTTGGGCAGTCCATGTTCTTTTAGCTAAATCCATCTGTAACCATTTTATTGGTCTGGAGTTACAAAAGGCGTTCTTAAGCTGGCCATACACTATAAGATAAATTGTTCCAATCGAAAGATTTTTCAAGAGTGGGTAAAACCATGATGAATTGCAGGGGGGGGGGGGGGGGATGAATGTCAGTGTGTGCATGCAGGGAGAATACTTTATTGTTGCATGTTGCACACAGATACTGACCAGCGTTACTGTTACACTGTTATTACACTTGGGCTGGAAAATCCTCTCTCACCTGTAATACTGATTGCAACTGATGACATTTACCTCCCCTGCAATTCAACATGGTTTTACCCACTCTTTAAAAATCTTTCGATTGGAACAATTTATCTTATAGTGTATGGCCAGCTTTAGTGATGATCTCCTTGTACTGTTTATCCTAGGATGGGGGCTGGGAAAGACATCTTGGTCTCTGGTCTTCTCTTAATTAACTCTACAGATTTGGTTTGGTGGCACAGAGACACTACAGATTCTAATATAAAATGTAAAAATGAAGTTAGTAAAAGTTGTTTGAGGGTGCTCACACTCCACAGTCACTTCAGTAAGAACTGTACTATTGAGGATTTCTTTGCTACTCTTGCTCATTGTACTCATACACAAATTGGTTTGTTACAAGTTATAATTTTATGTCCATACAGCATAGCAAACCCACAACCAATGTTAACATAATTATAGATCATATTTTCTGATAATTCTGGTAACAGATTTATCCATTTTATATAATCTAATCTATGCTGAATCACAAGTATTAGGAAATTGAAAGGTTACGTGAAAATCCAAGTATTATATATGTCTCGGAAATGTCAATTTTGTAGAGTCTGTGGTGTGCATTAACACCATTATGCCCTGACGACGGTACCTTCATGCTCCTGCACCGAAACAGCTGTCGGCTGATCCATGAGGCTGATACCCATAGGGATGGGACCCTCCATCTGAAGTCCACCCCAGTCCATGTGATGAATACAAGTATATGAGGACTTTTGCTGAAATTCAGAGTGCTTATCAGTATTATTTACTATAGATTCCATGGTAGTATAGGGTTCTGGACAAGCGTTTTTGCACAGACTGATTGCTGCTAGTGTTGTTTGTGATATGATTTTGTCTTTTTGTGATGTCTTGTTATGTACTGTTTGGTGTTTTAGTGTTTTTATTGTAGTGGTGTTTGTGAGGTCAATAAATTCTTTTTTGCATTAACACCTGTGATTTAATGATGTGCAGACTTCTGCTACTTAGGTAGTGTGTTCTCTGGTAGAGTCTCTGTAAATATAAATATTCTTGCTAATATTGTAGCTAGACATACATTGATCAAGGTTAATACAGACACACATAAAGCTGGGTGCACACTCTGCAGTATTGTCACCAGATTACTGCGCCGATCACATGTTTTACAAGTGTATGGAACAATATGTTATCAGTGTATATGCTCCCAAAGTACCGGCCACACCCCCTTGTTTCCAAAATATCTAAACTGCTTAATATGAGAATACCTTATTATGCTTGCAATGCACAACAGGATTACTTCACCCTCCACGTGTGAGGACCATTGAGCAAATCGCCATTGCATGCCTCAAAATAGGTTCTTATCACAGGCTTTAATTTGTCACAGGCAGTTTCTTGCAGATTCCAAACTCCATTAGCTGGCTAATGCAGCAGCAAGAAGCAAGGCTTTGGTCTCTCGTGAAGCAGATGGTGTTCTCTTACTTTAGAAAAGTAAAAAAAATCATGATTATAAAACTCACTCTACATAATGTGTTTTTGGGAGGGTTTTTGCCAACAATTTGGTAACAATATGCTATTAAACGCAGAACACTTCTAGCTAAATATTAACATAATGCTTCAGTTTAACCCACTACTGTCTTGACAAACTCAAATGATAAATATCAATTAAATAGAGAGATGAAGATCTTAAGACCTCTTAGTATGAGTTCAAACCTCAAGAAAGTGCATTGTGTGACGTGGGCGGAAGAGATTTCAGGAAACAACGTAACATGTCAAATGAGGAGCAAAATATCAGGAAGCAATGTAACATGTAGAATTAGGGAAAGTGAGGATGTTGCCTATGGCAACCAATCAGATCAGAATGTGAGCTTGAATCTGATTGGTTGCTATTAGTAACATTACAATCTCCCTGCAATCTTCCTGCTTAGTAAATTTAGGAGTAGAGGGAAAGATCTCAGGAAACGCTGTAACAAGCTGAATGGGGGGAAATATATCAGGAAAGCGATGTAACATGTAGAATATAGGAAAAGATCCTTTAAAATGTAGAATGTGAGCAGGGCCGGATTAAAGACCACATGGACCTGGGGCTGAACATTTTCGAGGGCCTGCCTCACATTCACCCACATGCAATTTAATAAGAGACTGTATGTGAGGGTCTATTTATTTATATGGAGGCCTGGGGCTATAGTCCCATCCGCCCCATTGTTAATCTGGCCCTGAATGTGAGAGAAGATCTCTGGAAACGTAACATAATATAAATGAGAGGAAAGATCAAGAAATGCTATATGCGATCCTAGGGTACAGTATATGCAGTGCTACCTGTGCAAGTGAGGCATGTAGCGTACAGACGCAATGAAGCATACTCTGTGCACTTACAGTGCATGTAGAATGTATTCACAGTGCTTTATTTTTTATACATACACAGTTATGTTACATGTGATTTCATAGGTTTTTTATTTATTTTTTAATACATTTGCAAAAATATCCATGTATACTTTTTCACAAAGTCGTTATGGGGTATTATGTAAGAATTTTGAAGGAAAAATCAATGTATTCCATTCTGGACTGTATGTGTAACAAGGCTGTATGTGTAACAGAATGTAGAAAAAGTAGATTGCTGCTTAAAAGACAGCACATGCTGGCAGATCTGGGATTTGGATCTGAATTGCACTTAAACAACCCATTTTGTGCAGGAATAAGGTGTATGTGTTTATAATCAGCATGAGGGTCATATACTGCCTTAGAGAGGAGCAGCTGCCTTTGGCTATAGGGGAACAATACTGTAAATCAATAAATGTTTCTGCTTCGCGGGTTAAATGAGTTTTTCTAATTTCATGGTGCAATTTTATTGCTGACAGGAGTACTTGAAAAGCACCGTGTCCCAGCTGTTCAGTAATAATATGTACGGTACCTGTTCTCACCTTTTCATTTCTCTCCAGGTGTAAGCATTGCCATTGTGGAGTCTCTCAGTATTTACCAATATTTAATGTTTCAATTTTAACAGAAACTTTGTTACAAAATCCATTATTTTTGTTGCAAACATGACACAATAAGAGTTATAAAGATTATATGGTGCAGGTTTGCCAAAGCTGTGTCTTTCCGGGTACCTCTTCAAGACCAAGGGACGTGATGCTTTAGTTTAAATGGGAGCGCACTTATCATATCTCAGCAATACAGGGACACAACAAGTGATTCCACAGGTGCCAGCATCCCCTGCCAGTCATGGCCATGCTGGGACTTCTAGCCAGCAGTCTCATGTATTGCGACCTGTATTGCTTAGTAAATTGGGACATTTTTGTAGGATATGGCGATTTAAGAGAAAACAGGCAATTTAGATATTTACAAACCAACATACATTGTCAGCAGTTTTAAAGAGACCCCAAAAGCACCGTGAAGTTTAGTGGTTTGAGACCTGTGGACACATGCCTTTAAGTAAATATACCCCCTAATATGCTCTCATGAATCTATATTCTCCAATCAGAGGCCAATGTGCAGGCAGGGTTTATGTTTTTTTGTTGTTGAAAAGTCAGATTTAAGCTGTCAGTTTTATTTTACATAATGACCACTTTTAAAATCCTGTGTTTAGTAAAATTAGGCCCAGAAGTTTTGGTATAGGATGGAGGACCACCTTAAAGGAGCATTACAATACGCTAATACCATGACTATTTATTCAAATTCCAAACCCAATGCACTCAGGTGACACAGGTTATATATTACAGTCACTGGCCAGTATTGTAGATGGATACCATGGGTACTTGGTTTCCACTATGTATGAATTTGAATAAGTCTGCACTATGTATTTATCATGTGTATGTGTATTTATCATTTTATGGTGTTAACATTTTTTAAATATTATTTTAGGAACAAAATATCTCCTATGCTTACAACGTATTTAAGCTAATGAAAGACTAAAATATGTATTAAAATAATTTGACCTTCATAATTCAGGAATCTGTAAATTTCAGCAATGGATAACACTGATGCGGCTAGCACTGAGAGGGTTAATATGTACAATACTTGTTTTTTGAGCATGTTTCTGCAAGAAAGCAGTGTCAGCAGCCTTCAAAGCGGCCTTAATGTTGAATGTGAGCCAGCGACATTGATAAATTCACAAATTTCTTCTGTGTCCCCAGGATATACAGCAAATGAGCACTTGACACACTCTGCTGTTCAGCAGTCCTCAGCACGGGTGGTATTGGGTGCTTTGCCGCCGCTGTATTTTTAACAGTTCCAGAGGTGACCTTCTTGTCTCTTGATGTTGCTGAAGAGGTCTACAGATTCCTTTGAATCATTTTCCCTCTGGCCAGCGCTGCCCTCTGTGTTATACCAGCAAACACCCTCAACTTGGCAGCAGCATAGATTCTGTAGATTTCTGTCTTCAGAACAAGCATACTCGGTAGTAAAAGTGACGGAAACTGAAATTTCGGAATTCATTGCCTGATTAAAAATGGTTTACAAATAAATACATGTATGAGAGAGAGAGAGAGAGAGAGAGTGGCAGATAATTGATTGGATGAAGCTCCAGATAGTGTGAGTAAGAATATATAACAGTATAAGTATAAAATGTTTATTTTTTACGTTATTTTTTTTTATAAAGCCAATGTTTCAAAATCATAGTTTGGTATTCTGTGTATTCAAGTTACAGAAACAAACAAAAGCACATTTGTTAATTATTTATAATACACCATTGTGATATGAATAGAATGGGTGGTTTTTCAGATGACAATGCATAATAATCATATGCCAAAAAAATTAACCATATGTATTATTCAAGTAGAAAAAAGTTAATTAAACAGGGTAGGGCTTATTTTATTAAACAATGACATGAAGTTCTTCTGCAGTGCATCCCCTGTGGCTGAGGAAGAAGGAAACAGCCTGTGGGGAGAGCACGGCTGCAGCTTGACCCACACACTGCCACACCACCAGTAAGTAGGGGTCCCGAACAGTGGGACCCTGCACTGTAACAGCACCAGCCAAACACTGGCTTCCTGCTGAAACAAATTAGTAAAAAATGACTGGCACATACAAACAGGGCTGAGCAATATCACCAGCAAGCGACCAGTTCTCCCTGATGGGTATTTTAGCAGAAGACATGCGAATCATGCTGGCACCTGGAGCAGAGGCTCTCACTGTTTATCCAGTAATCTTGGTTGTCGTTGCTACTAGTAAAAGCAGATCTACTCCAGGAGGGAAAGAGTTAGTACCACTGCAACTATCACAGGACACGTAACATCCTGAAATGAGCGCCACTCTACCACATGTAGAAAAGGGAGTGGAGCAGTCCTATAAGAGGTGGAGACCCTATATTGGTATCTACAACATGGTAAAAAAGAAAGGAGAGAGAGAGAGAGAGAGAGAGAAATAGAAAGAGATAAGTGACATGTTAAATCTATATCTGAGCCAGATAGGTTGTTAATTAAATGGAGGTTGGGGCGAAATGATACATCCTCTTGCCCCATCTTCCCCCACCCCAACTGAAAATGACTGTGTGTCCTGTACACACCGTGTCAGATAATAAATTCTACTACCCTCATAGACTCTTCATGCTGCACTGCCCAACTTAGAATAGGTTACTCTGGGATTTCCAGCCTCGGCAATTCTTGCAATAATTATCATTTGTAATGGAATTTTACACCTCGGTTCTTTTTTGATTGAAAAGGTTACTGGTGACAAACCTATTCTTTTCTACATTGCTTTTTCTTCCACATTTGCTCTGTTAATGACTTCTACTTAACCAGTTATCTGCCAAACCAAAGGACTAGTCTTTACAGCAAATGGTTAAGAAGATCTGATTTATTTTTACTTTCAGTTACTGAGCGTTGAGCATTTATGGAAACATTATTTGTAATGGAGTTGGGGTATATTGTAGATTTGAGTAATTCTAGTAAATCATTTCATTTATCACCCTCCTGTCCCTTATATTTTCCTCTTTATTAATCACATGGTGACCTTAAGTTAGTGTTACAATCACACTCAATGTCTGCATCTAATATGTGTCAAGTATCTGACATTATGTCAAAAAGTTACCGAGACCAAATTCAAACACGGAGGATGGACCCTAAATTAGATAGCAATTTAACAGGTCACCAAATTGCTTTCTCCCTCTCATTCTTTTCTATGTCTTCCTTCAGGTGGCACAAAATTGTGTCTCATAAGCATGCCTCCCAATTTGTCACCGGGTGAGATCGGGACTCACAAGCCCCGCCCTCAGACCCGCCATCTCCGCCCATGGCCCTGCCCAACTCTGCCCCTGGTCCCACACGCCTAAGCCCTGACCCTTTTTCTGTGAAAAAAAAAACACTTTGCTACCAGTTTGTCCCCTTAGTTGGGGGTATGCTCATAAGCTTTATGTGTATAGAAACATAGAAAGAAGTGATAAAAAGCCACATGGCCCATCCAGTCTGCCCCATTGTGTACTTAAAGCTATACTGACATCATTTTATTCTATATTTTGTTTGAGACTGAGAATACCCTTATATTTATCCCAAGCATGCTTACACTGTTCTGTTGTACTAGCCTCAACCACTTCTGATGGGAGGCTATGGAGCTGATCCTGAGTTGCGCATTGGGCTGAATGTGGGCGCTGCGCTGAGATTTCAAGGCGTGGCTGGTGTTGCGGTTATCGCTGCGCACTGCGATTATTAGCCATCTGCGGCTTATTGCTTGCGGCTGCCTGGGGATGGTGCAACTGGTCTATTTCCTATACTTTGCTGATAGTTAGCAATAGTTGTAGGAAGTGTTCCCTGTACTTTGGTGTGTGCAGAGCGTGCATCTTTGATGTGTCAACTCGTGTAACTGCTTTTACATGTGGATTTGTGCACTTTATTGACACTAAAAGACTGAAATCATTTACATTATAATTGTTTCCAGCTACCGAGTTCTGTGGGACTGTATAATATTATTCAGTGGTTTATTTCATTTATATTTGATAATGCTAGGGAAATGACACCAGTCCTACAACATCTTAATTTTATGTTTTAAGTTATGTATTAAGTTATTTATATTAATGCAAAAAAAAGTGAAGTATAAAAACTATAAAATGTAATGTCAGTGCTGTAAAGGAAACGTTTCAACTAACTTTACCCAAAAAGGTCATTTATTATATATAAGTTGACCAAATAAGCAAATACATTAAATTGATTTTAAATTGTTCCCTCAGTTTTGCCACAAACCTAAAAAAAAGAATTCCAACAAGACGCTAAAATGCCCTGGGCCTGAATGCTTGCGCATTGCGCTTTTGTTGCGCGCAATTCACACTTGCGCTTT
>JABWIB010004622.1:0-15826 GCA_016617825.1 Platyplectrum ornatum
AGCATGCAGGTGTCTGTACTATAACATATAGCGCAGCATGCAGGTGTCTGTACTATAACTTATAGTTATATATAATTATACTTACCCAAAGTATCATATGCAGAATAATATATATTAAACAATAATGGCTAATCTTATTATTTTAGGATTTTATCTATGAATGATGCTTGGACAGATTTAGGCTCATTACTTGAATCAATAGGAGTTTTATTGGAGATTGCGATAAGCAGGCATAACATCAACAACAATTCATCATCTGCAAATAAAAAATATCATTCCAAGAATGAAAGTCATTATTCACTGTTTGTTGATTAACCAGAGCAGGAATAACCGGTGATGAATAGTCATTAGTGTTTAGCAATCTTCTATTCATAATGATACAGGTAGAGGTAGTATACATATTACATGTTCCCAAACAATAATGTGGCTGATTCAAAAACAACTGAGGTCACTGGATTAGAATAATGCAATGTGAGATTGTCGGTACACTTACTATTCATTTGTAAGTCCATTTGATTGCAATTTTGTTTGAGATTTAGTAAACCCATATTTATCCAAAACGTGTTTAAACTGTGCTGACCAGGGATGGACTGTGTACTGATCAGGGGTTGAATGTGTATTGATCAAGGACTGATTGGGTATTGATCAGGGACTGGCTAAGTACTGACTAGTAAATGACTGTGTACTGACGGTCTGGGAGAATAAATGTCCCCTTGTTCCGCCTACATCTGGTACTAAGCTTAAGTGTTTGATTTACTAAACTGTGGAAAAAGGAGAATTAGAGATGTAAGTCATAGCAACCAATCAGATTCTAGCTCTCACCTCTCATATTACATAGGTAATAATACACTACACTTTCCCACAGTAAATCTAGCTCTTGATCTTCTACTACTGGCAGTAATGTGTAGATATATTACTCTCATGACATATAAGACTGGATCCAGGTCTACGCAGGTGATCTCCCTTGTCACTCCCCAATGGCAGGACTATTCCCATGCCCTAAGTAACCGTGCGCCAGCTGATCCATATGGATCAACCAAACCCTACCTAAACGCTTACCCTGCTAGACCCCTACCTTAAATACTTTGTGCAACCGCTAACCACACAACCTACCCCTCCCCAATCCCTGCATACAGAATTACTAGCACATGGAGCATAGTTTTGTGCGCTAAGAATCCCTCCCGCAAACATCTGGAGGGAGCTTGTGCACTTCCAGGGAATTTGTGCGAGGAAATCGACCATCATGTGGGAATCTGAATGCAGTCCACTGTGACAGGTGCCAATGTGGAGCAGGCCCCAACTATTAGGAGGGGCCTGCCAGGTCTATTTTATTGGGCCTGAAACAACAGTTTTTCGGTTCTTGTTGGTGGAGAGTTACACCAGGCTGCACATCAGCAGTGCAAGGGGCAGGGAGAGACTTCACATTGGCCCACTGAATCATAACTGCTGGTCTGTGGCATTTCATCTATTACACAAATTCTCTAGAACCTGTAACAGTATGTAAGCCCTGTATTGTTAGTAGATGTTAGTTATGCTATATATTTTTTCTTTTTTTTATGCTGCAGAAACTGTAAAAGAATAATAATAATAATAATGTATGTTGTGTTTTTTATGTGATGATACTGGGACGATACTTTATCAGAGGTAATGGATTATCCATTTTTTTCGATTTTCTCCTCTTTTCCATGCAGTCAGATCAGATTTTATCCGATTTTATGTTTTGTGCAAGCAGGTACATCTGTGCCACCAGTAAAAGTCACTTCCCGTAGCCTCTGACAGTGGGATTACATGTATAGTGTAATGTATAGTGCATTCATTTGCAATTCATTCGGAGATTTATTTGTTTCTGAAACTAGGCGTCTTATGATCATTTTATTTCACGTGTCTGTGTCTAATGCCATGACCTAGAAAAAAAAGAAAAACAGAGTACTTCCTGTTTGCATCCACGTGTAATGTACATAATATTCATTATGCAAGTCATTTGTTTGCCCTGCAGATGCAAATGTGTAATTGTATTGCTTCTCATAACTCACTATCTTGTCTTGTTACCTGTCCTGTCCTGTTTTTATTATTCATTGTAATCATCAAAGAGGTTATCAGAGTTCAGTGAAAAAAGAAATGTAACATTATTATGCTGAGCTCTAATTTAAGTGAATGTGGCATTAGGAATTTATTTGCCTCCCAACTGTCCCGATCTCAGTTCCCACCTTTGTGTGACTGTCACACTGTTCCAGCCCGCCCATCATTTTGGTAGGCATTGAGGGTTTTTTTGCTGTGGTAAAAGGGACATGGCATGGGTGGTGTCAGGGTACATGGGCGGAACTGGGGAGTTATTTGTCCAGATTTCACACTTACATTGCTAGACCCCTGCTTTAAGTCATTTGCGCGGATCACTGCTGACCACACGAATCAGGGCAGACACTGCCCAATTTGGTTAAATGAAATCTTCCCCATGCCCACCTAGCGTAATTTTTGTTGGCGGGGGGTAAAGGTCTGGTGGGATTCACCATAAATCAACTCTAAAATCACTAATTATGGTAATATAATTGAAGATCAGGTTTAGGTGCTTTGATAAATCTGGTGGTGTGCTCCTCTACGCCCCTGCATATATTGGCTACCCACCGCACAATTCAAAGAAACAGACATGTAAGAAAAACTGTTTAATAAAATGATTTCATTTAATAATAATCCCTACAAAATGACACGGTTGAATGTGAGAGCTTTTAAAATCGTATTCAAAAATGTTATCAGAAAATATGGTACTTTTCAAAATGAATGCCCCAGAAAAGGTGGGAACTGGACTTCTCCATGCCTGTGACTGTCCACACAGAGGAAATGAGAGGGAGGCAAAGGACGGCTCCAGAATTTGGCTATAAGGCATTTGGATATCTTCAACATAGAGATAGAGATTTTATAGTCCCGGTGGCCAATCCGTACACCACCTATATCCGAATGTTCACAGACTGCTGCGGCGAGAGGTTCAATTATCGGAAGGGCTGCCCCTTCTGGCACCATTAGTGATGGGAACTAAGGAGGAGGTGGCACCATTGATAATGCACACCACCCAAGAAGGGACCATGGATGGCAAACCTCTGGAGAGGATCGCCCACTGTGGATTGCCAACTGTGCTGGCTGCATGAATTAAATCCACAACCCTGCAGATGTTGTATCTAGCCTGGTGGTCTTGGATGAACCCCATGTGACCATAATGGATTCAGATGAGAGAACTACATTTAACCGATTAGCCAGGATTTTGGCATAGGTCGCCATTAAGAAGGGAGATAAGACGGTAGCACGAACATTGTTGGATCTTTGCCCTTCTTAGAAATAACTGTGGTCCTCACCTGTAGAGATTCAGCAGGCCAGAGGGTCCTTCCAATGACAGCGTTAAATCAGGAGTGAAGGTGGGAAAATGTTCTGTAATAAGTTTCTGTAAATATTGACAGGGCCAGGGGCTTTACCAGGTTTCAGGGCACCAATGGGATGTGATCACCGGAATCAGCTCATACATGCCTAGCTTGAACATTATCTATGCATTGTTTTTTTAATATGGGTATCTCTGATAAAATGACAACGTTGGCTCCTGTGCTGGCAGTAATTATGTAATTAGAGGAACCAGCATTGTGGGGTGTTGAGAACTTTCAATAAAAAAAGCATAATTGTTTCTTATTTAGTTATGCTTCTAAAAAGGCAATGTATACATAGGTGTTTACCATAGCTACCAATCAGCTGCCATGTATCAATTATTTATTTAATACATTCTAGAGAATGAGAGTAACTTGGTTGTTAACAACATCTCCACCTTCAGTAAATCAACCTGTAACTGACACAGGTAGTGGGTAAAAGTTTGTATGTATCTGGGTTCCTTAACTAGCATGTGTAGGGTGGATAGCTGCACTACTGGTTTTCAGTGATAGAATATGGTATGTACACTTTTTTATTCCTGCTAGAGCTGTGATAAACCTTTACATCAGATCAGCAAGCTGCAGCACATCTCAGAGTTATTCGACCCCGCTAGAGTCAAGCTTCTTATGCTGCAGCCTTAGTAGTCTATTGTCTTAGACTATAGCCTATCAGGCTCTGATGTGACGTACGTGTTTATATTGTCTCATTTGCAAGACCTTTTCTAACATTAATTGTAACTTCTTCTTTTTTAAATTGTGTGCATTATATGATTCACAATTTCAAGAAATACAATATTTTTTTGTTTTCATTTCTGAATTAAAAAATGATACCTGTAACTGTATTTTATGATAATTTCTCATATGGCGCTTACAATATTGCCATTATTACGTTTATCTGAAACTTGTATGTTATATTGATCTAGCATATTGATGCGAGCATATAACAAGTCACAAATAACATTATACCTAGTAATGTGTGCTTGTCCGATTTTAAATAGAAAAATCAAGTTTAGAAATGACCTTAGGCCCTTATTCTATATGTTCATAATGTACTATGGTATCTAATCAGCACACAGACATGTTTGTGTAAATATAAGTCACTATATTTTACTTTAGCTATATGCTTAAGTGGTTCATCAATGCATCCCTTTATTTTGGGAGAATGACAATGGCATGTGTTAGTCATACACATACACATTCATGTATTGCTGTGTGTTTACTGCGAGACAGGGGATGAACTGATTACAAAGACAGACAATTCCCAGTGTAACGTGATAGCAGAAGCTGGGATGGCATCTGTTATTAGCCACTAGAGAGCAGTCAACACAGCATACTAGTCTCCTGTGTGGAGATGGTGTATCATTATTTCCTATCCCTGGCCCTGTTGTCTTCCTTTGGTTTATTTATTTGATTTTTAATTTTATTTTTTTGCAAATAATGAAGCCCTCACAGGGTTGCACTATGTGAATAAGTTGTGCTAGATGTTTATTAAGTCAAATTTCTGCATTTCAGTCAATAGTTAATAATAATTTACTGGCTACAGAAATGTTTTATTGTATACAGTTTAGTACAAACCCCCATAGAGTTATAAAGTAATAAATAAAAAATGTATAAGTATGTAGAAATCATCCTACTACATTGGTATTAATTTACTTTATTAGAGTGATGTTAACCACAACTCATATCATTAAAAGAAGTTAAAATAATAAACTACATTACTTGATGCTGAAATTAACATCTAATGTGTGTCCGCAGGGCCAGATTAACAGTGGGGCAGATAGAACTACAGCTCCAGGTCTCCATTTGAAAAATGCCGACATATACAACCAATTTCCAAGCCTCCTGCTAAAGTGAATGAGGATGATTCGTGGCATCCTCTTCTTTCAACACACTATATAGTGGCTGCTGGCAGTCACTGACAACCACCACCATGCACAATACAACAGTGCTATATGCTTGATAAAGGACATGGTGAATAGGTCTACATGTGATTTACCATTCCCCACCACACTGGTCGTACCACATGACACTGGTCACCCCCACTGAAATAGTCCCTTGAAAATTTTCAACCCCAGGTCCACGTGGTCTTTAATCTGGCCCTGTGTGTCCGGAGGTAGAAATAGCAATGTACACATCCATGTCAGCTGTTTCTGAGTTAATGATAAACTCCTGTATTTCGGATGAACTTGCCAAAGTCTAAGTTTGTGGACTAATAGAGAAACCTTTTAATTATTGTCCATTTTTTCTATAAATTGTTTTACCAGGAAGAAAACATTGAAGTTTGCACTTGCCCTAGAGGACACCACGAGTTGAATTGTCTAAGGTCACAAAGAGGTGGCACCAAGATTAAAATCTATGTTTCCAAATAAATGTTAGTGTTCAATAGATAAGAGTCCTTAAAGAGGGCGTATCATGAAAAATGATTTGATTATTCCTTGTAAAAGGCAAAGAAGCAGTTTGTTTGGCATATTGCGGTATACCGTGCTGCTATTTATTCAACTGATTACAATGAAAGACTATATATCTGCATTCACATTATTTTGTATGTTTTCATACTTCTAAATGTCCATACCACCACTTAAATTTCCACAGGTCATACTAAATACCTTAGAGCCATGTCACTCTTAGTGGGTGCCACTTTTAGGGCTCTCATCCAGCTTGTTCCTTACTAGTGTAGAGGCTGGTAGGTATGTTTTGTCATGGCTGTTCAGCTATGCATAGCAGCAATGAACCAATACAAGGTCTTCTTGTCAGTGTTGCTTATGGCCATTTAGGTGGGTTACTGTCTATGTGTAGTACTATCAGAACTAGGCACTTCCCCATAGGGTTACCATTGTACAGGATTACTATGGACATTGCAGTAATAAAGACTGATGTCCGGAGATTCTGGACATGGTGGTTACACAACTTCCCCGTAGCCACTTCCTCTTCACTTCCATGACTCGTTTTATGTCATAGTCATGCCTCCTGCAATAACTTACACATACCTAAGGAGGAAGGCATGATATTGGTCAATTACCTATGTCTCCACCTTGAGGGGCTGACTGTGGTAAGGGTCCAGTCTTCCAAGCATTATGTCTTTTCAGTGTGGTTGTGTTGTAAATTTGTACACATATGAGGAACCCAATTTGTACACAATTTGAATGATTAATATATCCTAATAATGTTATTTCCAACCTGTTGAACCTGCAAGTTGAAAGAGCGTAATGCTACATGGTCCAATACAGGCGAGCTATTATATTACGTACCGATCCAGAATTTGAATCCATTGTCATCTTAGCTTCAAAAATTTCTTTTGAGTTGGAAACTCAAAGAGTTTGGTAACCAAAATCAGACCTTATTATCCAATCCTATGTTGTCCTGCAGCACAAGACTGTTATTTGTGCTACTGCACATTGAGAAGGGGCTTTATTTCATGGAATCATATCATTAGACCACTTGTTCACTCTTTTATGTACAACAGCAAACATGATTTGCGTGAGTTACTTTTTCTCCAGACAGACTCACTGAGATTATGGAGTTACAGGGGACTTGTATTTACATATTACACTACCTATTTGTCCCTGTAATGCAATCTCCATTGTAACCATATGCCTTAGGATGCCCCACAGATTTCCATGTTTAGCGCCTATGCCTCCTTCCCCTGGCATCATCTGACATGCTGAGAGTCTGATGATCTGTGACTATTGTGACTATGTCTGATCTGATTTTGAGAAGGATGTAATTATTGGTAGGAAAACAATGTGTATCAGATGCTATTACATTTTTCTTTTGAAGAAAATAAACCCTTTTTAATATTAAGGCTTCTATGTGTGTTTGTTGTTTTAAAGTAGTTTGTCTCCGTGATTTAACAGCAATTTGTAGAAGGATGTATTCATATAGTTGTTATGGAAATAAATGATATTAATAAAAATTGATAATGATATTTCGACAGATAAGAACAATTTATACCACTGCAGAGCTCAGAGAGGGGATCCAGACTTCCATACAGAATTACAATCCCGACAAGGTCCCGACTTCCACAATGTCCTCACTGACATGATAATAGAAAAACATTAATAAATAGCATGTCCTCACCATACTCTCTCTATACATTCACCCTCTTAAATAAGGGAATCGTTTTCTATTTGTGATCAGATGTATTGAAAAGGGTATACACTAGCAGCAGTAACAACACAATGATAAAATATAAAATGTATTAAATTTAAAATAATAAAATAAAAAAAAAATGACATACAAGAAATGTATAAAAAAACATGAAAAAAATGTAGAGTCAATATAAAGTTCTCCTTATGGAGATATATCAATATTGTGACCTACTCTTCCTTTCTCTTTGTTGTATATAGGAATGCATAAAGACATAATATTTTACTGTTCCGTATTGATATATGTACCAATAGAGAACAAATGCAAAGTAGAGTTCAAATGAAAAAGAGTTGAAATTAAAAATTCCCATCTGAATCTCATTTCGGCTATGGTGCTTCTCACATTCCCATTGTATAATTAGGCAAGGATTGAAAAGACAAAAAAAATATATGGCGTAGGTAGGTTTAACCAGTGTTATATTCATTTCTGTCAATAAACTCACATTTCATGCGTCTCATTTAGTGTGATAATCTTCTCTGGTAAATCTTCATTTCTTTAACCTTTCTCACTTTCTAGAGAGAAGTCCCAGAGAAACAGAAAATAGGAAACCTTGTATAGACAGTTTACACTTTTTCACTGAAATGCAACAGTGATTTAACTCACGCGTTTCTCTTCTTGGCTTTTTTTATTCTCTCTTTGTCCTCTCAATGAATAAAACTATCACCTTTTCAAAATACTTGAGTGTACCCTGAGAAAGACTCAACCATCTAAACGTGTGGGTAGTGTGAATATGTTCATCTTGAGGTACCTTGAGAAAGACTCAACCATCTAAACACATAGGTAGTGGGAGAATATTAACCTTAGGTTACATTGAGAAAGACTTTGCTGTCGAAACATGTAAGTCGTGGGAGGGAGGATGTGAGGGCCTTACTGCATATTTTGTATAATCCTCAAATTGGTAGTTAAAAGGATTGTATATGAGTTTACCTTAGCAGTTGTAATCTGTGGGCGGGTATTCGTAATACACTGGTAGTACATTCATCGGCCTAACGTTAATTTCATTTCTAAGAGTGTTTTCCATAGTATTTAGTATGAGCAGCAGCTGATTGTAAGGATAATATTGGTGATCCTAAATAAGCTAAATGTGCATGGCTGCTGATATGGTTATTATGGATCCCAGATTCTTTTGATTCTCTCAGGCACATGAATTAGTACAGGAGGTTACAAAAGAATTTATTTCCAAATACAATAATTTCCAGCATGGATGGCTCAACGGTTAGTGTTCCTGCTTCATAGCGCTGAGGTTGTAAGTTCGATTCCTGGACAGGACCTTAACTATGTGGAGTTTGTATGTTCTCCCCGTGGTTTCCTCCAGGTGCTCCAGTTTCCTCCCACATCCCAAAAACATATTGGCAGCTGTCTAAAAAAAATTGTCCCTAGTCTATATGTATGTGTAATTACCCCTATGTATCAAATCCCTAATCTCCCTTAGAATGTAAGCTTGCGGGCAGGGCTCCTCTTCCCCACCCATTCTGTCTGTCTGTATTCCCCAGTGTACTGCGCTGTGGATAGTTTGTAGCGCCTAATAAATAAGCGTTAATAATAATAATTCAGCAGGATATATCATACAGGAAAATGTACATTCAGCAGGCAGAATCCACACAACAGACTCTGGTAGGAGCTAGCCCTCCCACAACAGATCTACAATCCAACTCTCTCCCTCCCCCACGGTTCCTTAAGCCCTCTATTACCCCGTTCACATTACCTTAAATTAGCTGTCTTTTTTTATGAAAAAGCTGGCTACAGTGAAAAAGCCAGCTTCTAAACTCAGTGTGAACGCTCCATTTACAAAAAGCCGGATACTGAAAGCTGGTATTCAGAGCCTGCTTAAATGAAGGTGTTTGGCCTTCCTATCTGGCTTTTCCAGTGTGAACAGTACATAGCTGGCTTTCATCTCCCATTTTGTTTGTGCAGTGCTCACACAGTCAGCTATTTCCAGCACAATACTGCCTGTCTCTTCATCGTCCCCCCTCCCCTCATGTAAACAAACAATCACAGTCAATCACAGCAAATCTTATCAGTAATGATGTGTACTGGTAGCAAAAAATGCTTTTTACAAAAAAACTGGCTTTTTCAGCTAATCTGAACGGTCCTTTTTTCACAGCCCCTCCAAATTCCACAGCTCTACAGAGCTCCACAGCTCTTTTTCAAGGTTGGTAATGTGAACAGGGTATATTAAGGTCCCACTGCAGAACACTCCTTCCCAAAGGTGGGAGTCACATGTCATTAACCTGTCTTAAATGTCTTTGAAGCCTTGCACCATGCGAGATGTTAGCCAAGAAAGCACACAAACTCACTTACTACATATAACAGACCAAGATATCATCAGGGCTAAAACGTACAGATTCGGTTCCCTCACAGTTATAATTTACACAATGCTAAACTCTAGTACGTAAGTCTTTAGTATATCGATATTATTGTAAAATATGTATTGTATAATGAGAAGGGAATAGGGGTAATACAGGAGTATGTTAATTGATATAGTTTGTAAACAGTGTAACAATATATAAACGGCATGGGGTTATTGGGAACATTTTAGGGCTATACTCTATGCCAAGTAGCACAAGACCATGACCACGAGACAGACTATCAAAGGGACAGTAAAAATGACTTTTAATCAGGTACCAGCTTCAAAGTGAAATCACATATCAAACAGCAGTAGAACATGTTCTCCTTTAAAATGTCACTAAGTGCCAATATTGTGTGCCAAGATCAAGCTGTATGTGCGTCATAGCTAGAGTAGCCTGGTGCTAAGGTCTACCACCAGACCCATGCCAGAGATAACCTTATGACACAAAGGCTTTGATGGAGGGATGCGTTTAGAAAGGTCCAGTAAATCATGTTTCACAGACCAATAAATCTAAAGAGAATTGTTACTTTAACAATGAATTACAAGCCCAAGTGTCTTAATCGGGCTATTGAGTGTCAATGTTCCAGAAGAGTACAACTGCAGAATAAAAGGGAGACACAATACAGTAAAACAGCACATACCAGTTCAAACTGCATTATTGTTGTCCTGCTGTGAAACGCATTGAAGAGGGTTTTGTAGTAAGTGCATGTGTGTATTCTTCTTGGCTGTCAGGGATAGGCTGCGTGCAACAGCTGAGCTGACATACTGGGAAATCCATTGGCAAAGAATTCAGTAAGTCAGAGCTGAGTCATCTTTTGGAATACGTGACAACTAAATGCATAGAGCAGCAGTGACTGGATTAGAAGTGCCCACGATTCCACTGACTAGAAGATTCCAGACTGCCCTTTCCAGGAAATGTCTGTAACCATGGCAGATTGTATGGATCTCTGGAATGACCTCTGTTCATGGACTCATGTGAACCTTAAACCCACCATCATATAATGTCCACATGTTTGACCAATCTGATGCACACAAATCTGATTCTGCATACAGTGGCCGCACAACTGCATGCAGGGAAAATAGCACTGCCACAGAAAAGCAGTCGTAAGGTCTAACTTACATACATAAATAATGAATTTATTTCAATGCAATTTATTTCAACTGCGCAAGAAGTTCTGATACTAAGAGGAATTATATGCCATGGACAAAATATGAGAAATCATATGCCATGGGCATAATAAGAGGAATGATATGATCTCTGGCCCCTGATGGCCAACCATATGGAGACTAGTGGGGATCAATCATCATAGTTAAAAACTTCAGGGACCTGAAGCCAATACATGTCTCTATATCTTTGGCTTTATCTATACATTCAAATGACTACACTGAACAAGAGAGTGAGAGAATGTGCTCATACCCAGGGCCGTCGAGAGGTGTGTGGGGGGGGTACTCTTTACCCGGGCCCAGAGCTGAGAGGAGGCCTGTGATTGAGATTGATGGTTTATGGAGTTTTTTTTAGCTGTTGCTTGTGAGTGGTCTGCAGTGAGAGCTGCATTTATGTGTAAGAAATAGAAGCCTGTAGCCCGTCACTGGACACTGCTCACGCATGACCTTAATGATTTGCATGTATCCTGCTTCAACACATTCCTCTCCATGAATGGTACACACACATACTTTTGTCTCTGCAGGTCTAGTGCTTTCAATTTTCTAGGTATACATTCAAGAGATCAGGCATGCCCCCCAATGGTATGAAAAATGTCTGGCAATGGCATATACAGCGAAGTGTTGTAAAAAGAATAGTGCTTACTAAATATGAGGGGGCCCCAGGACGTTGCTGTACCGGGGCCCAAAATTTCTCTTAGCAGCCCTGCTCATATCAACATATCCAGTGTTCTGAAAAGGTAGAGTATATGAGCTATGCATGATGTGATGGTGCATATATGTAGATTGTGCATGAAAGTCATGGTTAAGTATTTATGCACAAATATTAGATGTTTGTACAGCAGTTACTGTTGGTTCTTTTATATTTAAATAATTTGTTGATAAATCACAGACCATATTCTAGCTCATGGTGCAGACAAAACATGGGAAGCAGTCATATGATCTAAATGCCTGGACAATGTGTATTATAACTGGTAATAAAGGAGATATAGCATTATTTTACTAATAGAACCAAATATTGACCTATAACTGGTAACATCTTCATAAAGGGCAAGATACACAATTAAGAGGAACATGGTAACAATATAACATAGGACCAGAGACCTTCGCACGGCACCAACTTCTACAAGCTGCTTATCCAAACTTCTGTGCGCTTCCCCTTATGAGCGAACTTTAAGAACTCATACAGGACATGTACAGAGGTTTGTTCATAGCAATGTTTCATCGTGTTTCATATGTAATTACATGTACATCTATGCTTTCTCCAATGGATTATGGATGAATGATTTCTTGTATAGGATTTTAGTATTTAAAATGTATATATATATATATATATATATATATATATATATATATATATATAGCTACACAATTCATGTTATTAGGGCCAGATTAACCACAGGATGGCCCCCACTTATGTTTCAGCATACAACATGGAGGAAATCACTTGGGTTTATTAGATCACAGTCAGGTCAAAATGTGTATTGTAGAAAGTATTCTATGACATATATTTAAGCAAGGCCTGTAGGTTTGCATATATTCCATATGAAAAAATAATTTACCTTCAATAAAAAGGGTGACACTTTTTAATACTGACGTTTTGTTTTCTGTAGCTAGACAAGTAACATTGGCCTTTTTGTACCAAATTCATTGGAGGTATTAATTTCCATATTGCATGTTGATAAGACAAACTTCCCGATTATAAATAAACAAACTTCCCAGGTTTTTAATAAACTAACAGTGATTTAATATATTCAGTGGTGCTCGTTTCCTAACCTCACCCCCACAGGATTGCTCTGCAAATTTATGATGTCATAAAATGGACTGGACATGATGACATTTTACATCGGGTCCTACCCTTATGCAAATATTACTTTCTGTCTTCCAAGTTATCCTGGAAAGCATAAAGAGGGCGGCAGCCTCAACTGTGCTCCGACTAAATAGGCAATTGCATCTTCCCCTTTATCTATTAAACATTGGTCAGTTTATTATAAGTGTTCACAATGCACCCAGCATTTATCTTATTGAAGGCAGTATATTGTAAAGTGTATTAACAAACTGCATTAATGCCTGAGAGATGTACTGGATGTGTAGATACATTCAGAGTTGCTGAGTGAGGGATGTTAGTGTGGATGATCAATAATAAGAGACACAGCGGCTCCTGATCTCGAAAGCTGTTTATTTATGGAAAGCGAAAATGAAAAAAAAAAAAGACTGATGTCATAGATAATAACTGGCAGGTCATACACACAATAAAAACTATGAAGATTGCACTACAAGCATGAGAAGGAATAGATAAAACATTGTATATTAGATTAGAATGTAATTTAACATACTAAGGGCTGTGTTTACTTAATTGTGGTTTACTGCATTTCAGGCGATAAAGATCATTGTCATGTAAAAAATGCCTTCATCTCCAGAAATCAAAGTGATACATTTACTAACCACAGATTTCACTGGAAAATTACTATTTCCATGGGGATGATTGTCAATATCTCTGATCATCAAATTGTCAGATCGAAGCCAAAGTCATATGAACAAGAAACACCAATGATGAACCCAGAGGGTTCAAATTCTCCTGACAGTCCCTTACAACCACTGCCTATGACCAGTCTCCATAAACCGTCACAAATGTTAGAAGGTAGGGGGCAGCTCAGATGTCACCTTTGGGACCTTGCTGCAATTGCAGGCATTAGCTAATAACAAGAAGCAGTGAGCCTGGCTAGCAAAGGTACTGCTTAAGGTGATATAAATAGTAAGAAGACTGCAGGGGAAGGTAANGGGGCTGTCATCTGAAATTGTCAGGCCCAAAACAAGGGACACAGTGTTCCACACAGTGTTACACTATGCCCCTCCAATACTGGAGACTGCATCCTGAGGTTTCAGATCTGTACTGGAAATACTGGGCATGCTTATTGCACAGTCCAGTAGCTCTCAACGTTAACAATGTTTCCGCTGTCCGTCGGTGCGGTCGCATCTGCTGTGAGCTCCCGGGGACCGCCGCTGACCGCATACTGCCGGGGACTGTTCACCCCCACACAGGGCGGCTTCGTTGCTGTCACCGCCAGCGCTCATCTGGGCTGCCTCCCAGTCCTCGTGACCCCTGTAGGGGGTCCTTCAGCGCCGAGGCCTACACGCCTGTGAGGCCACCGGCCTCAATTTGCGGTGCTCGGTCGCGGCCTTCACCCGGCCCCTGCTGCGCGTGACGCCACTCGCCCCGGTCGCCCGGTGCCTCCTGGACCCCTTCAGCCGGCAGCTGAGAAACCAAGCTGCAGCCCATCCCGCAGGCTTCCAGGCACGGCCTCATAGCCCTCCGGGGGGAGGGGGCACACCGCCACCATCTTGCTGGGACACATCCCTGCACTCTCCACCTGCGGGTCCCTCCGCTGCCTTCCCCCCCTCACCACATCGCTCTGGATGCTGATTTGCCCTGCCTGGGCCATGCAACAACCTGCCTGCACTTCCCTCATACTACCCCCGGCCTGAAGGTTTGGGGCCCACCCTGCCTGGTGAGTGCTGCAGACTCCTGCCCCCCACTCTCCCTGTCTACTGCGCTTTCCCCCAACTGCCTCCCCCCTGTGCTGCCCTGTGCGTTCTGTGGCCCTGCCCCTTCCTCCAGTGCTGGTTAGCCTCCTCCTCTGGACTGTGGTCACTGTGCTGGGCTCCCCTTCCCCCACTGATGGCCTGACATGCTTCCCCCCACTCCCTTTAATGGGGGACAACAGCTTCCAGGTCTCCTGATGCTCCTCTGAACAACAGCCAACAGTGATTCCATGCCGGGCCCCCATCCGCCATCTCCGCTTCTTACTCGCTGTGGTCCATGGGCAGACGGACCACCACCCGGAAGAGTTCCCGCACAGCGCCCGAGCAGCAACATCAAACGGACCTGCTTCATTACCTGTCCCCCGCATCCTCGCAGTCGTCCTTGTCTCTGGCCTCCGGGCCTGCCTCCGACCTCTCTACCATGGCGAACCGCTCTGACGCCACCCAGTCCCCAGCATCCTCTCACTTGTCTTGTGGCGACGTTGATGTTATTCTACGCCGTTTGGAAGCGCTGAATGATTTACCTACTCAACAGGACTTTCAGGCCCTTGAACAACGCCTGCAGGACAAATAGAGCACCCAACTGGCAGCGTCTAGGATTGCTGACATAGCGGCCGCTCAAGACGACCTGGTCACTCAGTCGCAGTGTCGCAGGCCCAGGCCATCCGGGCCATGCAGAGCCGCTTGGATAACTTGGACAATAGGGGCCGTCGGAATAATTTGAGAGTCAAAGGCCTTCCCGAAGATGTTCCGCCCCAGTTCCTCGAGGACACCTTGACCAGGATATTTAATGAAGTCCTGGGTGTAGATTCCAACCACTCCATTGTCTTCGATCGGGTCCACAGGGCCCTCTGCCCCAGGGGCTTGTCATCGGAAGCCCCCAGAGACGTCATCTGCTGTCTCCATTACTTTAAGGAGAAGGTTGCAGAAAGCCTGATGGGTGGTGGGAGGTCGTTCCAGTGCAGAGGGGCAAGTGATAAGGTTGGAGGTGAGGCGGCGGTCTCCGGCTGAGCGAAGGGGACGGGAGGGAGTGTGGATAGAGATCAGGGAGGAGAGGTAGGGAGCGGTGGAGGAGGAGAGAGCCTTGTAGGTGGTGGTGAGGAGTTTAAAGCGAACGCGGAAGGGGATGGGAAGCCAGTGAAGGGATAGACAGAGGGGGGAGGCAGAGGTGGAGCGACGAGAGAGGAAGATAAGCCTGGCAGCAGCATTAAGGATGGATTGT
>JABWIB010004622.1:17946-29233 GCA_016617825.1 Platyplectrum ornatum
GGAGATAGGGCCAGGGGGACGATAAATAACAGCAACACGGAGGTGGTAGGGATAGTATAGACGGATAGAATGAGACTCAAAAGAGGAGAATAAGAGAGAAGGTTCAGGGGGAATGACACTGTGGGTGTAGGAGGAGGAGAGGAGAATGCCCACCCCTCCACCTTGGCGACCATCTGGCCTGGGGGTGTGGGAGAACGAGAAGCCGCCATGGGAGAGAGCAGCTGGAGAGACAGAGTCAGAGGTGGAGAGCCAGGTCTCAGTTATAGCAAGGAGGTTGAAGGCTCGGGAAATAAACAGGTCATGGATGGCAGTGAGTTTGTTACAGACCGATCTAGCGTTCCAAAGGGCGCAGGAAAGAGGAAGGGCGGGCTGTGTGTTAATATGGATGAGGTTATGGAGATTGCAAGAGCGGGGAGGGGTTGTTGGGAGGGGGGGGTGCGGGGTTAGGATAGGAATGGGACGGGAAGGGGGAGGAGCTGGGGGAAAGGGTGTGGTTGAGAGAGACATGGCCATGGGTGGGGAGAGACAGGACAGGAAGAAAGAATAGGGAGAGATAATTAAGTTAATGAGAGAAAGAAGAAAGAGTGAGAATGAAAGGACAGGAAGCATCTAGGAAGTCTGATTGAGGGAAATGAGGTTGGAGAGGGGAGAGGTGTGAATTAGGCTGTATAGATAATGGAAGAATGTAGATTAAAGGTTCGGAGCAGATGTCCAGTCTGATGGGTGATTAAGTTGCATAAGTTAAGGAATTACACAATTAGGTATGTAAACAGTGGGTCAGTAGGGGAAAGGTAGGAGAGTCAGGGAGAATAAGAGGATAAGGTGATAAAGTGAGAGCGGGAAGATGAGTGGTACAATGCGTGTGTAGAAAATAAATAAAATGTGAATAAATACAGTAGAAATATATACATATATATATCTATATCTATATGTATATATCTATATATATATACATATATATATATATATATATATATATATATATGTGTGTATATAAATATATATATGAGTATAAAAATAAGTTATTAGAATAATAATAAGAAGTGAGATCAAACAGTCAGAATATAATAAAAAAATAACGTGAGATAGACTAATAATAAAATAAAATAATAAAAATAATATTAAAATTAAAACCTGGAGTCCTTTGGCAGTATGTAGCATAGAGGGGAGCCGGTACCATGAGATGTAAGGATAGATTTTAGGGTCCAAGTCTAGGGTGCAGGATGACACTTAAGCGTGCTGGGGAAACAGCGGCGGGTGCAGGACGGAGGTGGCTGCAGGAGGGGAGAGTGGGGGGAGCAGAGTGGAAGTCCGTGGAGCCGGTGTCAGATGTCGCGGGAGCAACGTGGCATGTTCCGGGACTGTAGCTGTGGGGTTCGGGTTGCGGGGTCCGGGATGCGGTGACCGGGTTGCGGGGTCCGGGATGCATTGACCGGGATGCGGGGTCTGGGATGCAGTGACCGGGATGCGGGGTCAGGATGCGGTGATGCGGGGTCCGGGAAGCGGGGTCCGGGATGCGGGGTCAGGATGGGGTGACCGGGTTGTGGGGTCCGGGATGCGGGGTCCGGGATGCGGCTGTATTGCCCTGCACGGGGATGAAGCAGATGACACGCTGCGGCTGCGCGGTGCTCAGACCCCGGAACGTGCTGGCTTAAATTGAACCCGGCAGGCTTCTAGTTTCCAGGGAGCAGGTGAGATCTAAGATGGTAAAACCGTGACTTTGCACTCCCCCGAGGACCTCCCCACTTTCTGTGAGACCCTGGACATTACCGCTCCTCAGTTTCCGGAATGGCTGGACTCCTTCCAGATTTTGTTCCCGCCCCCGCCTGCCACGCACACCAACAAGCACCGGAGACTGAGGCTGGGAGCGGGATCACCCCGTTAAGGACGTCCCTCCCTGCGGTCCTGATTCTACCCTCCCCCGGCGGTTGAACCTGGTTGTGGCCTCCGCTCCGGCCCGGGACCTCCTCCGTTTCATTTCAGCTCCTCAGATGGACTGTGTTTACCCCAGTGTCTACATCCGTTGGGATTCCGTGGTGATGGGCTCCTCTCTGTGCCCGCTCACCCCCGACGGTACTGTTCCCCTCAGTCTGGGTATTCTCCCACCTCCCTGGGTGCCCCAGCTGCTGTGGTTGTTCTGGTTCTTGTATGTGTGTTTGTCCTCTTCCCTTTCCTCCTCTCCCCCACCCCCCTTAGCTGCTGCTACCATCCGTGTTCTACCGCTGTTGCCTTGGCGTCCCTTTGCTGTCATGCCTGGAGTTTGCCCCCCGCCCACGTCCCAATGATGGCCCGCCCGACTGAACGGTTGAAAGTCCTCTCGCTTAATGTCCAGGGGCTTAACATCCCAGAGAAAAGATCCACCCTCCTCTGCTTCCTTAAATCTGAGAGGGTTGACGTGGCCTTCCTACAGGAAACCCACTTTTGGAAGCCTAAATCCCCCCGCATTTACAGCCGCCACTTCCCGACCGCCTTCTACAATAATTTCACTGGCGGGAAATCTAGGGGGGTTGCAATCACTTTCTCTAGTTGTCTCCCGTTATCCGATATGCTCTCCTTTGAGCTGGGGGATGGGAGGGGGCTCCTGGTTAAGGGGAAACTCTTTGGGTTGCCATATATATTTGCTACTGTGTATGTCCCTAATGTTAAGCAGCCTTGCTTTCTCCAACAGACTCTGGACCGGATTGACTCGCTCCGGGAGGGAACTTTAGTGCTCGGCTGTGACTTCAATTGTCGTCTCGACCCTCACTTGGACTCCACTTCGGGGACCCCGGGTGCGCCTCTCCGTGACCTCCGGAGGGTCTGTCGTGCCCTGCACGAACACCAGCTGGTTGACGTTTGGTGCCTTTCCCACCCTGACGACAAAGACTACACCTTTTACTCACGTAGGTACCGCTCCTACTCCTGCATTGACTACATCCTTCTCCCTCACCACACACTGCATCAACTCCTAGACGCTTCCATTGGGAATATCACCTGGTCTGACCACGCACCGGTTTCTGTCACTCTCTCGGTGGGCCGGGCGGCTTGGAGGGAATGGTCCTGGCGTTTCAACGAGGTCCTTTCCCGTGACCCTTACGCGATGGGGCAACTCGCGCAGGCACTCAACCTTTATCTAGCGGATAATGACACCTTAGATGTTTCCCGGATAACTTTATGGGAAGCCCATAAATGCGTTATTAGGGGCCACTGCATTCGGCTGGGTTCCTTCCTGAAGAAACAGCGCGAGTCTAAACGGGATTCCTTATTGTCCAGGATCCGTGCCTTGGAACTTACCCACATGTCCTCGGGGGGAGAGGTGGTTCTTCATGAATTCACTGCCACTAGGACCGAGCTGTCTCGCTTCTTCGCCAACAATATCTTTTTGCCCTGCGGAAATGCAAATCACACTACTTTCAGTGGGCTAACTAACTCGGCCGTATGCTGGCCAGGGCTCTCCGCACTCAGCAGGCGTCCTCATTCATTCCCTCGATCCGCGCCCCCTCGGGGTCCGTCCATCATCACGACCAGGAGATTGCCTCGGTTTTCCGCCAGTATTANGAATTACTTTACAACCTGTCCCCTGCCCCTTCCCCTGTTGAGCTAGCTCAGAAATGGCAGTGCACATCGGCTTACCTTGCCGCCTGTCCTCCGCATATACTCGCCTACTAGGGAATCGTTGGAGGCGCCGTTTACCCTGCCGGAACTCAAGGCCATCCTGCAGCACCTGTCCACGGGAAAGAGCCCGGGCCCTGATGGCTATACAGATCCATATTATAAGACCCGGCTCAGTGCTCGAGCTATCGCCCAATCTCGCTTCTTAATCTGGACACCAAGATCTTTGCTAAGCTCCTGGCCAACCGCCTGAATGTGGTTCTCCCGGACCTCATCCAGGACGATCAGGTGGGCTTTGTCCCTGGCCGGGAAGCCCGAGATAGCACGACCAAACTGATTAGCTTGCTCCACCGGGTCACCTTAACTAAGTCCCCGGTGGTGTTCTTGTCAACCGATGCTGAAAAAGCATTTGACAGGGTGGACTGGGACTTTCTGTTTGGGGTTCTTGAGCACTTGGGTCTGAGCCAGGTCTGCCTTCACCGCATTGCAGCGCTGTGCCGCACCCCCTTGGCCCAGATTAGGATTAACGGGGGTTTTTCCAATCCCTTCACCATCTCCAATGGTACAAGGCAGGGTTGCCCTCTCTCCCCCCCTTCTTTTTGTCCTCTGTATGGAGGCTTGCACCCCGCGTACTGCCGCGGATGTCACCGGCATCACAGTGTCTGACACTGATTACAAATTGGTGTTGTGCCGATGACCTCCTGCTCACCCTCACCAATCCCATGGTTTCCCTCCCGGTATTGATGACCGCGTTTCAGGTTTTTGGGGATCTGACTTCAAGGTCAATATAGATAAATCCACAGCCTTGGCCCTCAATCTCCCAGGGAACCACCGGGAGGGTCTTTACGCTGCTAACTTCCCGCCCCTTCTCGCCTCTATCCAACTGGATCTCGCACGTTGGTCATTATTCTCGTGGTTAGGGAGAGTCAATATCTTTAAAATGAACGTCCTACCCCGCTTTCTCTATCTCTTCCAGACCCTACCTATTCATGTCCCGCATGCTTTCTCCCTCCAGGCGCAAGCGAAAATTTGGGATTTTGTGTGGCAAGGGAAACGGCTGCAGACGCGATGTGCTCTTTCATGCAAATTCAAAGGGGGGTCTCCAGCTGCCTTGCCTCCAGGGGTATTACTGGGCCTCTCTGCTGGTCAGGATCGTGCAGTGGTCCCGGCAGGGTGTCCGCAAACAATGGAAGTGTCTAGAACATTCTTTCCTGACGACTCCTCTACATGTCTTGCCCTGGCTTGNTTCTCTCCCACGCATCCCCCATCCTACCATTGGCCCCACCCTCACCTGTTCGCGACATGTTCGGACTAAGACTGGTCTGTCCACTCGACACTCCCCCCTTACACCACTTACTCACAATGCTGACTTTCCCCTGGGTCTGGACCCACGACGCCTATTTGCCTTCACAACCGGGGTCTGTTTCCGTGTTGGCCAGCTGGTGCGAGGGGGGGCTCTGCTCACCTTTCCGGAGGCTATGGAGAGTTTTTCCTTGTCACATCGTGACTTCTGGGTTTACCTGGGTATCCGCCATTTTGTGACACACACAGGTGCCATCCAGAGATGGTGTTCTGCCTTGACCCCTCTGGAAGTGTTATGTACTCAGGGGCCAAATCCGACTCACTTGCTTTCCACATTGTATAAGCAACGATCAGACCATTTATTCTCCTCCCCTTTCCGCTTTGTGGAGGAATGGAATGGGGATCTTCCCCAGCACCTTTCGGGAGAGAGCTGGGACAAGATATTTTTGTTTTCCTCTAAGTGCTCTGTCAGCTTGTCCATTGTGGAAACGCAATACAAAATTGTTACACGTTGGTACAGAGTTCCCACCCAGATTAACCGATTCCTTCCAGAGCTCTGTTGGAGATGTCAGGCCGCCGTGGGCTCCTTTATCCACATCTGGTGGGTCTTATACAGGGGTATTGGGCCCTGGTGGTGCAGGATCTCTCCCGTAGGGTACTGAATGCTGATGTTCCTCAGGGGCCCGAATTTTGGTTACTTAGCCTCACTGACTTGCCATTCAACCATTACAAATGGTCTCTACTGAGGCACTTCAACAATGCGGCCAAATCGCTCATACCCGCATGCTGGAAGTCCTCGATTCCCCCCAATATCCGTGACTGGGTCCTTCGGATGAACCAATATCTGGCTTTGGATGAGCTGTTGATGACCTCGATGGAACGCTCCGCTGAATTCCAGGCCACCTGGCTCCTGTGGCTGGAGTTCCAAAAGTCCCTGGACTACGCCAGGCTCTCATCCCCTTAGTACACCGGCCCACTTCATCTCCACGGCTCTCCTCCCCTTGGCCTTGCCTGACGCATCCACTCCTCCGGCCATGGCAATCACGGTATGGTTCGCAGCACTTCTTCCCCTCCTCCCTCACCCTCNCCTCCTTTGTGTCTTTTTCCACGTCTGTCTTCCCCGGTTTTATTTCCCACTCTTAACAATGCCACACTTTTTGACGCTATTTCACCTGGTGGACGTGCAAGCACTTGTCCAGTCCGATTGTTAACTGTCCTTGTGATTACTCAGTGTCATGCTGCCGCCGTTTCTTGGTTTCTTACTGTGCCTGTTACTCCGCATTGCGGCTTGTGTGTATTGTTTCTCCTTTGAACTTACAAATAAAGAATTTCAAAACATTAACAATGTTTCCAACAAAAGACACTTCCCTCTCCTGTAGTGCCAAATAGTTTTGTCCAAGTGTAACTTTTCACCTGATTTCCTCTTATTTGCAAACTCTGGATTTGATACATAGGACCAGATTCAGACTATTNACTTACTCACAACTTACTCAAGAGTGGGTAAAACCATGTTAAATTGCGGGGGGGGGGGGGGGAAAATGAATGTTAGTGTTTGCATGCAGGGAGAATACTTTATTTTTGCATTTTGCTTTAGACTTGCGCTAGGAAACATCATCTCTCAACTCTAATACTGTTTGCAACTAATGAAATTTACATCCCCTGCCATTCAACATGGTTTTGCCCAATAGTTACAGAAAAGTATGAGTTGCTGCAGTAGGATGATCCACTAGGTATAATTTAAGTTTGACATTACAGATATGCTTTGCCTCTGCGTTTCTGTTTCTTCCTATTTTAAACGAATGTCGCTACTAGTTTACAGTATCCGATGTGTGCTCTGCTGTATGTGAATAATAAGGAAATAGCCTGGATATAAATGCCTGCTTCATGGTGTGAGTCATCTTGGCTATGCCACCACCGTCCGGAGCCTTGTTTGCGAGAATAAGCTGTTTGAAGTGATAATCATTGCAGCTCATAAGTCTGCCCTGTATGAAGCTTCTATTACCTGCTCATTCAGCTCCTTCTGACCTTAGAAGACCTTTAAATGGAAAGCAAAGATTATTTCTTATGTAATACCTTAGATTTTCATTTCCTTTATAAGAGCAGCTTGTAGAAACACATCCTCTCCTTTTCATCTGTAGAGCTCTTAGAAGCTATTTAGTCTTTGTGGAATAATTGCATTTCAATTGTGGTACTTTTTCAGACCCTGGAAGCTATATCTGTTTTTTTGGGCCAGTTCAGGAAATTAACCAAATTCTGGGGGTTATGTAAGGGCTATGGACATGTTACTTATTGAAAATGAAATGCCAAAAATCTGGACCATTGAAGTGAATGTAATAGCCTCAGCTTGCTCTAGAGCCAGGGACAAATGTCCTCTTCTAACTCGCCCGCTTTTAACATGTACACCAGGGCAAAACCCTGAACATTAAAAACTGTGTAGGTTCCAGTCACCTAATCCACTTAAAGAGTAAGCATGAGCTTTTAAGTCAATTTTTATTTTACAGCAACTATTGTGAACTGTGAAACTTTAAAGAAACTCTGAATTTGTTTTTTAGAGGCCTGGATCATGGCTTGCACCCTGCGTGTCCATAGCCTTTCCTTCACATACATTTGAATACATGCTGGACCCCCGTTGAATCCTAATCACGGCACAAGTCAGGTTAAGCAATCCCCCCCATCTCATTCTTACCGTAGTTAATCCAGCTCCCGCTTACCTCAATAGTTCTACACTATACCCATGGAAAATGGGAGCAGTGTGAAAATATGGAATGTATGGGAGGACTGAAGCCCAGTCCAGTACAATTAGCATCTCTCCCACGTCCTACTCTGTACAGCACACTGATAGATTTAGTATAGGATGGATCTCTATCTTTAAGGCCCACTACTCTGTCCTGGTATATCCTGGTACTGCAGTATGCATGCACCAAAGTACCAAAAGGGGGCATTTTCTGATCCTAATGATAAGAATATTCCCTAATATATTAGCGCATATTAGGGACTGGACCCATGTTTTTATTTTATTTGTTTTGGAAAATTAATTAAAAAAAACACCAGTAGCGGGTAATATAACACGTAGTAAGCTGCTCTTGAATCCATAGGACATTCAAGGCTTTAATTGATAAAAAAATTGAGTGTTAGCCTTATTTTTGAAATATGGCACAAATAGGCGACCAATATGAAGGGTTTGGCACACTAAAAATGTTAAATTGTCACTTACATAATTTCCATGCATTTTGGTGACTATTAGGATGACTTCTTGATTG
Source organism: Platyplectrum ornatum (assembly GCA_016617825.1). Classification (NCBI taxonomy): domain Eukaryota; kingdom Metazoa; phylum Chordata; class Amphibia; order Anura; family Limnodynastidae; genus Platyplectrum; species Platyplectrum ornatum. The sequence goes on from JABWIB010004622.1 coordinate 26,100, forward strand.
CGTCCCTGCGCATTATACAGAGATACACTTGGCATCACCATTCCACTATCTGTGCTTAACGAGGTTTTTATTCTTTGCGTTAACAGTTTAGTTTGCAGAACATCTGCAATTAGTGTGTAAAGAAAAACCATGTCTTTACTTGCACTACTGTAGTTACACTGTGAAGTGTTGCACTTTATATTTTGTTTGGTAACCTGCATACAGAAGCCCATATACAAGGATTAGTGCTAAGGGGTTTGAGCACCCCTAGAAATCTGGTAAACCACTCAAGTGTATGCTTCCATCCCCAAAACTGCTCTAGTAGAAGTAATGAAATCTATTTTCCTTTTCCCCTGCTCAAGTTTTTATTGGTAGCATTCAGTTCCAATAACACAATACACTTTGGATATCTGCATTGATATCATAGCACGCAATGCAGCACATTACATTTTTCATCTGTTAACACCAGTCTTGTTCCTGAACCGTATCTGCTGCCAAGTATACCAGTCTGAGTCATATCGGTTGTCAAATATAGTATGCTGAGCAGTATCTAGTACAAACCAGACAAAGCTGAGCTATATCTGGTACCAGGCAATCAGCGTTGACCCATATCAGGTAACTTGTTTAGTATGCACAGTCCTATCTAATGCGAAACCTACAAAGCTGAGTCATATTTGGTAGTTATTGTAATAGAGCAATAGAATAGTGACACTGTTATGTAAGATTCAGAACTATGTTTTACTGCAAACACTGTGCAGCATTATATCTGATTACAAGACTAGTGTACCTAATCTGTAGCCTGTATCTAATATATAAAACCAATATATGCTGGCAAATGTAATATGCAACGACACAACATACAGTATAGAAAAAAACCCCCAAACATATATATATATATATATATATATATATATATATATATATATATATATATATATATATATTGTTTTGAAATTCTAAACTTCTGGCAACTGGATACACACATAAAAAACACCTGGCAGACGTAGGTCCATTAGAAGTCCAGAAAATGTGGCAGCAGTAAGAGCATCCATTCTGCAATCACCAAAATGTTCCATATATAAACATGCCATAACACTAGGGATACAGTGTCAAGTTGGAGTTTGGAGAGGACTCTGCATACCAGTTTGAAACTACATACTCTACAACATAAAGTTGTCTCAAGAATTGACTGAGAGAGATCATGCCAACCAAGAGCGTGTCGAAATTCATGAACAGGTTCAAGGTCTCCAACATTTACACGTACCAGTATGAGGTCACAGTCACTGTTAATCACCCCAAAGTCAGAAACTGCACACTGCACCTATCAGTTATGGAAGGGGAGTGAGGCGTCACTAGTGGAGTTCATGAGGGTCATGTAAAAGTTTAGAAATCCAAAGCAAATTTATTTGCATTTATATTTATTTTTATATATATTTATATATTTCATATCTATCATATCTTGATGCTGAAGTTTACCACCAAGCCATACCCAGTGGCCAGTCTACAATACAGTAGGATATATGCTAATATGTAGCACGGTATCTAGTACAAACTTGAAGTGGAGACTTACATTGGTTTCGGAGTTTCAGGTGCATAATCAAATATCATTAGAATTATATGTAATAATTTATATATGTATAGAATTACATGCTAAGCAGATCTTGCAGTCAGTGGTGCTCAACTGTGAGGAGCACCAGTTACCTGCTATGGAATCAGGTCAAGTACCACTCGGCATGTAGACACATACCCATATACTGTCTAGCACCACTGGTTAAGAACCCCTGATTAGTGTAATACCTCACACCAGATTTATAATGCATACAGATATTCCGAGCTGTGTCCTGTCCACTTCATCTCTGTCTGTTTCATTTAATTTGCTGGACCACACATTATATACACAGTATATATATATATATATATATATATATATATATATATATATTGCTGTAGTGGTTTCTAAAGCATGTATGGTGTTGTGGAGATGGTGCACTATATAAGGTATATATTGGGTATATTAAGTGTCAGGTGTATATTTGGGTATATAGTAGTCATACTGTTTTTTATAGTATCCTTTCCAGACCATTAATACACCTTGCATATATTCCAATATGCATATTCCCTTACCCCCTTTATATGCAATATGTACTTATATAGTGCACCTTTCCCAGCCTGTCACTATATAGGGGTCTGTCACTATATAAAGTACATATTGGGTATATTCGTATACTGTGAAGTAACATACAATACAATACTCATCTCAGACCTCTAATTTACTTTATACAGTGTAATATAATATATTATAATATAATATAACCCGCATATAATACCTCAACATTAAGAGGGTTTTCTGGGCCTATGCTAGTCATTTGTAATATAGTCAATAAACAAACAGAAATCACAGATCTCAACACTGTGGGGACAATAGCATAAAAGAATGCTATCTATTCATACTGGTCATTATTACACCGCTAGTGACCTAATGCAATATAAAACAGCCTGTAACGTTTTAGTACTAAACACTGTGACACTGTGCTCCCGGGTAATGACAGTAAACGTCCATAATATACCCTATGTCACCTAGGTCACACTTGCTGGCTGCAGATATTCCTGCTGCACTTGCTATGACTTGGGCAGAACTGAATAATTAAAGTTAATCTGGTCTCATAATTTGACATTTCTAAATGTAATTTCTTGCAGTGGTTCTCTGCAAATGTTCCTTTATAAAGGGCAAATTATTCATTATGGCATCTCGCTCATTTGAGTTCCAGCATAATTGGGTCGCAAGTATCAATGACACAGATTCGTTGAAGAGGATTGAAACAGTTTCTTTGTATATTAATGGAAGTTCATCTTTCAGTGTGAAGACACCTTCAGCTGGTGATTCTGCAGGACAGCTCCTTCCACCTGAACTGCGCTGCTCCTGCACCCATTCATAGCAAACATCTGGGGGCTGATCCAGAGTAGCACATCTGCTTGGAAACCTGGCGGATGTGCTGAAAAAAAAACTTAAACCAAGCAGATAGACACACCGGTGCTTGTGCTTCCTACACCAGGGGGGGGAATTCACTAAATGACGAATTACATAAATCGTCAGTCGCTGACGATATTGGTGACGATTTTCAAAAATGTGTATTCAGTAAGTGTCGAATGTGTTA
>JABWIB010004623.1:28095-44381 GCA_016617825.1 Platyplectrum ornatum
ATTGAAATTATTATTTATTAACTATTTTATGTGGTATGACTATCTGTCTTACAGGCAGAAAATGAAACATTTTAAAAATGGCGAATTTTTTGCTTTTTTACGCAATTTGCGCATTTTTCACAAATAAATACAGACCGTATCAACCAAAATTTACCACTAACTTAAAGTACAATGTGTCACGAAAAAACAATTTCAGAATCAGTTGATAAGTAAAAGCACTAAAAAGTTATTACCACATAAAGTGACACATGTCAGATTTGAAAAATAGGGCTGCGTCTTAAAAGGTTTAAGGAGCAAGTTAATTATTGATTGATGTCCAGATAGGTACACTTTAGAAGTTCCGTGTGTTCATGTTGCACATAGTGCATAATATGTTAAAATGAGTCCAATGGGAGTAAATACAATGGTTATTCACACAAACAAAATAAATCTAAACAAACCCGCTCTGATTAAACAAAGAAAATAAAAATCTAAATAAAATATACTAAATGGGTGAAATAAGATCAGATGTAATTAAATATAACAATCAGAAAAGCCAACTTAGACTTAAGACCAACTTAGACTTAAAAAAGCATCATAGGACTTATAGTTTTAAGATAATAGTTAAGGTTATATTGCAAGAGAACTATGTATAAAATGTATTTCTATTACTTTATTACTAGTATAAAAAAAATTATAGAGCAAAACATAATTTACAGATATGGTACTCAAAAATGCACATTATAAGGTGGCTGTGGCTCATATTGAAATTCTACATTTTTATAGTTTGATAATGTAGTAATTCTGGAAATGTTTTGGCACTCAGGATCTGTCATTTTAACGATGTAGACTATATGGTTTAAACACTTGTTGCTCAAATGATTTCTGTTTTACTGATAGGCTTTTGGAAATGCTTGTTGTGGGGTGATAAATGCACATATTGATATTCTGCATTTTTGCAGTTACATAATGTAATGATTCTAAAAAGTATTATAAGTACTTAAATTCTAATGCTAAAAAAACATAACAAGTGTAAGTTTGATAAGGGCGGGTACTCAAATTTCTTAGAGAACTCTCTAACAAGTAGTGAAGTCCCAAAAGAATTTAGATGCCTGTGGTGTTAAATTCAAGGCTTTCATTTAAACCCTTGGGGGTGAGTGTTAATACAATTAATACAGTTAATACAGAGAAATACAATACAGAGACCCTGTTCAACTCCAGAGTCCTATATGGACAAAACATGTAGGAGCAAAAATACACAACATTCAGACTTTTAAATACATTTTCCAATACTGTATAACAGAACAGGCTGTGCGCTGCTTCAGCAAAGTAAGGGGTTGATCACACACCAGGAGGTTGCATAAACATCGGGAACGAGGAGAAGCAGGGGTGCAACCTGAGGAGAGGCACAAATCTTCAGTCCTGCCACCCTGGAGGAGAAAATACACCACCGACGAGCAGCAGACCCCTTAAAACCCATACAATGTGTGGGTTTTCAGAGGTCAATATTTCCCTATTATAAGGTTTTTTTAATCATATAGAATTGACGTTTTGCTGCTGTTTTTAGCACTGACATTCATGATCAATATTTTATTCAGCATTTGAAATGAATAGAGATATGTAAACCTGCATCTTAGTGTTTTTTTGGCAAGCCCTTCAGTTTTTACATTTTTTATATTTCTTATTTCCTTGTATCTACTTGAAGGAACACAGGTGCATAGTCTATTTATTTTAAATCAATAAACCATTTTGACTATTTAAGAAATTAATTTACAAATATTTAGTTGCATATAATAGTTCTTTCCTACACACTAATAGCACAATACTTGACTTATGTTATAAAGCCTTATAAATGTTATTAGTTTGTTAAAGCATGAGAGGCATCTTCTCTTTTGTATTTATGTTTTTGCTTTTGCTTTAATTCTTCCTGGTTTTCCTATGCAAAACATTGATTAATTGCCCATGCATTTGCTTTAATAACAGGTAAATTGCATTGGCATTACGTGGGCTGTAATTAAGAGTTGAAGCTTTTTCACAAACATTTGCTGAAATTGTTCAGTATGAAGAGAGTATTATCAAAACGAAACGTGCATCCTACTGAAAATCATGGAGACACACTTAACATTTTTCAGAAAGAATTAAAGATGATCTTGTATATCTTGTATATGAAGTAGTATATTAATATTATTAATATTATTAATATTAATTGACCCTTATCTGACCTGACCAGAATCTGGAGTTTAATGCCTGACATGGAGTTATGATGGGTACACATCACATCTATTATCGTGTCAATCACGCAATAAAAAACATGCGTTTCATACGACTGTTCAGTGTGTACTCTTCAAACATGTTGCAGGATCATTTCAGACAGGCTGGGGTCGTTGGATTTTATTTTTAGGAGCTCCTAATATCATGCCTTTCCAACTTTCTGATATGGGGACACATAAGTCCCGCCCCGGCCTCGCCCGACTCCACCCAAGACCTGTCCCGGTCCTGCCCAAGATCCACCCATTTTAATGCTGTGATTGTGGCTAAATTAACAATATTAAACATAAAAACAAAGTTTGACCCCTTAGTAGGACAAACAGGAAGGGCCTCCCAAAAGTGTGACTGTCCTGCTGAAAGAGTGTGTAACTGGATATTAAAGAAGAAAAGGTTTCTGGTATATCTAGTAGCTGATCAACAAGGCAGGTTGTATAGAGACATAACAGCAGCTAGAGATCGTGAGCTGACATTGAGCGTCTGTAACATGTATTTATTGTTCTGATGTGGACACAGAATTACTCATGCAGGAGAATTGTTTGGATATTGTAGATGGCAATTAAGGAATTATATTTTATAATCCACACCATCGCACCGTGTATGGCATTGGATGGTGATGCAGCAGGTGGAGCTTGTCCCGGTGGAGCCTGTCCTGGTAGAGCCAAGCCAGGACTCTGATGATCTGTGTAGGCAACACATGAGATAGGTAATGTTGCTTAGGATTATGGTGTTAACTGTATAGCACTGAAACATCTAAAGTTTTTAACATGGTCAGCGAAAAGGTCTACAAGGACACAATCACACATTTAACCGTACAGAACCCTGAAATATGTAATTTGCTTGTGAAATGTTGGCATATGACATAATACACTTACCAGGTTCCTGTGGAGGTGCTTCATCTGTTGGTGGCATATATGCCACGTATAGATTTCCAATGCCTACCTCCTCCTCTGGTGAGAAACCAGGCCTGGCATATTCTTGTAGTGGAGTCAGTGACAATCTGGTGGGTATGGACTCATTTGGATGGTTACTCCTGTCCCTTTCAATGTCTGCCAGCTTAGATTTTAGACAGCCTTTAAAGTCTCAAAATAGTCTCAATTGACTACATGCCTCTATATCTATGGGCACTATCAGAGGCACTTCAATTTTCAACTGTGTTTACTATTAAAATGAATTCATGAAGTTAAGACATTACTGAGGAGCATTTAAATGTTTGGTGCACTACTGAGGGACTTTTTGGGATCTGTGGAGGATTTTCTAAATGGTGAGTTATGTACAATACTAACGTGTAGGCTGTAATTAATCATTTTCTCAGTTTAATCTTAAGTTTAATCAGTTTAATCAGTTGAATCAGATAATTAAAGAATGAAAATAACTGTCTGTAAAAGGATTGTGTATATTAACAGTGGATCCATACACAGCATAAACATTTGATCCATCATACAGCATTGAATGGTCATTATAATATATTACATACGATGACGCCTTTAACTACATATAGTTCAATCCCTTACATACAGTAAGAATGAACAAGTACATAACAATATAACAAATTAAATGACAAAGAGGATGGTACTAAAATAAATGTGAGCATAATAAAACTGCTATATACAGGACATTACAGGATTATAATCTTGCATTATTCATAATAGACAAAATCTAGACTGAATAAAGAAAGGTGATAAATTGGCTATGCATCAGAATGCAGCTATGATTTAAAGGGACCTGGTGGCTGCACGCTGCGGCCGCAAGAATCCCTGAATCAGGTCTGTGGTTCTGTTTTGTGTACACATGACTTTCCAGCTGTGGGGCATGACTTGGTGCATGTAGTTTAGCAAGAGGGACAGGGGACTCATTAAGATCTATTCTAATTGATGTCTTAGTTTTCTTTGAGTAAACCTGAATACTTTTTCACCTAAATTTTTTATTTTATTTATGTTTCAACAATTTGTCTTTTGATTATATTTCCTACCAATGAAGATTTTGAAGATAAACCATTTCTAAAAATTTTTTTTTCATTTACAAAGGACACATAAAAGAAGCTTACTACCTGTTTATCACTTTTCATTCAATTTTCCAAGATAGGTTTTTACTTGTGCTTTGTAATAGGGATGCACAAACTCCAAGTGTATGCAATTTTGTTACAGAAACAATAAAAATGTAATCTTTGACAAACACAGACAAATATCATTTATCTGTAAACTGTAATTGAATCCATTCTGCTTATAACTATGCTGAAGCATCAATATATTTATTTTATACCAAACACTATTTATTGGTTTTAACTGTAAGCATTATATTATTTGACACTCTAATTATATTTACAATATATACAATACAATACAAAAATTGCATTTATTTGCTATTCATCAATTTATACACACCTTTCTAAAGTAAATTTAAAATGTTATTAAGGATTTATTGATATTGTGAAACCTAACAAAGGTTAGGACTTCCAGGAGGTGGTATTAACGAATGTTCTATACATATTCATAAAGCACAAACTAAAGTCCCGTAGTTTTAAAAAATTCATAAGTACAAAGATCTTTCCCAGAACATCTTTACTAAAGCTTCAACAACTCCCCCAGCTAAGGTGATTTACCATAAACAATTGAGCACCTGCTCCTCAGGTGAGAAACCTGAATATAAGCCGAGGCACCTAATTTCACCTAAAAAAAAATAATAGGATAACTTATTGACTTGAGTATAAACCTCCCCCCAGTATGTCTGTCTGTCATCCCTTTGAAAAGCTCATGTCACTCATGGCACTGATGGATCATTGCCCCCATAGGACTGCATTGTCTCTGGTCTCTATGTCCCAGCTTCTATAGATTTCCCTATTGTTTCCCTATTGTCCCCCTCTTTCCCACATGTGCAGGGTTAATATAAGGCATATAAGGCAATGTAAAGCTTCTGTGCCATGCTGTAACCCAGGCTTGTCCAACCTGCGGCCCTCCAGGTGTTGCAAAACTACAATTCCCATCATGCTTTAACTGCTTAGACAGTTTATTCCTGACAAAGCATGCTGGGACTTGTAGTTTTGCAACACCTGGAGGGCCGCAGGTTGGACAAGCCTGCTGTAACCCATACATCACACTGTCATGCCTGTGTCAGCTCTGTGTGCTCAGTGTGGTTGGTGAGTGGCATGCTGCCTGCCAGTGTCACGCTCTCCCCCTCTTTTACTTTAGCTCCTTCTTAGCTCTGAGCAATGTGTGCAGCTCTGGTATTTGGGGACAGAGAGGAAACCGCTGCTACTCAATAGGAGACCTAAGAAGCTGCAAGCCCTGCAAGCCAGATTCGGCTATGTGGACTGATAACTGATGACTGATAACTGATAACCCAGCAGCGTTCTCACATCCCTGCATTATCCATGACAATGACTAGAGTATAAGCCGAGGGATCCCTTTCAGCACAAAAAAATGTACTGAAAAACTAGGCTTATACTCGAGTATATACAGTAATATTCTTTGTATCAGAGATTATAATCTTGCTGTAATATATCAATATGCAACATATAAAGAATAATGATATCCACAAAAACTCCATGTAAAGCATTGTGTCTTAACTTTTATCTAGGCTTTACTATATGCTCTATCTAGCATCATGCAAGCTATTGTGATTGAAAACCCTGTTATCTATTTTTTAAGTTTCTGATACAAATGTGGTAACGTGACTACTTTATTACATATTGCCATTACTCCATTGTTAGCAACCCAATATTTGAACAAAGCAAAGGTATACATTTCCTTGTGTGATTGTAGAATTTTAGATGTATTGACAGCCAAAAGCTGGTTGTCAGCTAAAGGAAAGGTTAAGTTTATGGAAGGGAATGGAGCATAGAAAAGCAAGTGTAGAAGGTGTTGTTTAGGATTAGTTGTGGAGAGAGGAGAGGCTGCAATGAGGGAACGGAACAAAAAGGGACAATGTTAAGTTTAGGCTGCAGGGATGGTTAGGGTTAGGGTAATGAAAAAGGAGTCATGTATATACAGTCCTTTGGACACCATTGAGTGCCTAAAGGTCTGAATCTTACCCTTTATGAAGTTCATGCACATAATCTTCTCATACATAGTCACTTATCTCTAAATATGGTTTCATATAACTTGTAGTTTAACTTTTGCATGATGCTTATAGCAACAATACTAACTGTATATGTCAAATGCAAGGTTAAATCAGTTTTGAAAAATGAAAAGAGTTGCTATATGTTTCTTTTTGTGTATTATGTTAAAATATTAATGGCCTCATTGTTAAAGTGTGTATGTTTCCTTTAGGATTTAAATTTGGTGCAGGTGTAGGTTTTATCCTAAAGTGTAACTTCCAATGCTTTTGTTTACTAAAAGTAAAGCTGGCCATACACTAAGATAAATTGTTCCAATCGAAAGATTTTTTTAAGAGCAGGTAAAACCATGTTGAATTGCAGGGGGGGGGGGGAAAAATGAATGTCAGTGTTTGCATGCAGGGNGAATACTTTATTTTTACATGTTGCACACAGATACTGACCAGTGTTACTGTTACACTGTTATTAGACTTGTGCTGGAAACATCATCTCTCACCTGTAATACTGATTGCAATTAATTCAGTTTAACTCCCCTGCAATTCAACATGGTTTTACCCACTCTTTAGATTGGAACAATTTATCTTATAGTGTATGGCCAGGTTAACACTTTACAAATCAATAACATTACAGAATGATTAACAAACCTACACTTGCTAATTTTAACAACAGTAAAGACCACAAGTTATGTTTTGTTCTATGTTTTAAATTTTTTTAGACCATAAGAATGTTGTTTAGACATTTGTTATGCATTCAAAATTAATGTGTGCAAATTGTTCAATCCAAGGTTAAAATAATAAAAAAGATATATATATATATATTAGAATATAGACCCAAAATATTCACAAAAACTGCACTATAGGGCATATGCTACGCTAAAGTGTGTAAGGTTCTCAGTGTCATAAGATGTTTCTGATGTTTAGGTGTCCAGAAATGATCTGAGATTGTATATACTCAAAACAAAAAAGGTCCAATTAATACAAATAAAATAGCAACCATTAAAAAATATAAAATAGAATAATGTATTACATACAGAATTTATAACATCATAATAACTGATAGTTCAGTAGATGAACCTAGTATGCAGGAGATCGTACCCTACTAGAAAGATGGTATTGCACACAGGGACTAGAAAACAGCTGAACCTGGGAAGCTGCAGCACAATGATAACAGACATACTGTAATGAGAAGACAGTCATAATCTCCTCACCAGTCATAGCAAGTGGCTGTTTACACATTTTCAGGGGCTCATCCGCCTTCCTCAGAATAATCTAGGTTCTCCCACTGAACTATCAGTTATTTCTGTAGATTCTCAGTATGGATTTTACATTCATAGAATATAATTTCTGTTCACTGATTTACTGTTATTATGATGTTTTAAATTCTTTATGTAATAAACTATTAGATATTTGCTATTTTTCATTGGTTGCTATTGTATATTTATTAACTGGACAATCTCAGATCATTTGTGGACACCTAAACATCAAGAACATCTTATGATACTGAGGACCTTACACCCAAAAATGCAGTTTTTGTGAATATTTTGGGTCTATATTCTAGCATTTATATATACCTAATAGGTAAATCCAGCACTGTGTTCCCTCACTACTAGTACTCCTTTATTTTGCAAATTTTGGGGGGAATAGTGACCACATTCCTAATGTACGTGGGGCAATATGTGAAGCAAACACCATCAACGTCATATGAAAACACCTAGACAAGTCACATTTTTTTTATTACTCACTAAAAATTTTTATAAATTGGCAGCATTTAATGGAGGAGGATAACTCATTAGGGATATTTAATAGCTTATACACATAAATACACAATCCAACACTAACAAACACAAGAACATTCATTTTTACATTAACACATGCACTAAATTTGTATTAAGCAATGACAATTTTAATGTCTTGGATAATGTTACACATTATATAAAACACATACAAAATGTGTACATTTATAAATTATTTAATTTTGACACAGAATTTGATAGTACAATACATAGAACATATATTTGTGATAATATATCCATATATGTACTGCAATGTTTTGCTACCTAACAAAAACTATTACATGATAGTGATCCTAATATGTTACAAACTGTATGAAGGCACATATGAGCACATTCTGAAATTCTATATATGTACCGCTCTCAGGAATATCTCATCCCTTACACAGTGCAGGTGTGTAGTTTAATGAAAAATAACTTTTTATAAAATCAATGGCTAAATTACATTCATTTTTACAACAATTACCATCCCTTTGGTGTTTTTTCATGGCTGTAACAGTGAATTCCCTGCAGGTGCATATGTGTATAGAATAACTAAACCTTTTCCTAATGATTATGTCACGTGTCATTATGAACTGAAGAAACTGTAAAATACAGAACTGAGCAGAAGGCAGAAGATAATGCAATATGTGACTAGAAATGGAAAAAGCTGCTGCTACAATTTGTTTTTAAATTATCTCACAGTGATGGGTACAATATATAACGGGCTCATCTGCACCAGATGTTTTCAGATATGGAACTAAACAAATTTATCTGCACACTGTAGAAAAAGATTATTCCATAGAAAATAAGTCAACAGGTTTGATGCCAATCTAAAGCCAATCTGAGTGTTTGTCTTGAGAAACTAAATATGATGTAAAATACTCTTGGTTCAAAAAAGACAAAAGTATTATAGAAGTGATAACTTTATTGGTTAACCAGGAAAAACATTATATAAATGATATTTATTTAATTTTCTGGTAAGCCAATAAAGGTATAACTTCTATAATACTTTTTTGAACCAAGAGTATTTAACATCACAATGATTTTTCTGGCTAAATGGTACTGCAACGGTACTGCAATTTTTTTTGCTATACATCTTCAGAAACAAGAACATTACTTTCAGAAGGAGTCATTTCATTTAATTCACTCACCGAGTTGGTTCCTCCATTGTAAACATCAAAAAATAAAAGTATTATTCCTGTTATACTTAACACAAAAGTTATGCTTTTTATAATCCCACTCATAATTGGGCAAACATGTAAAACTAGTTTTGCACCTGGTCACTACACCTCTGTTGACTGTGGCCCCTTATTTAACTTGTTAGGACTAGAATATATTTCACTTGTACAACCAATGTGCAAAACAGGACAGATATGCAAATAAGAACCAATAATGAATCAAAGACCAAACATATTGGCCACTGTAGACTCACCTAGAGGAAAGGCAAATCAACTGTAAACATATAGGACACAGACAGATTAGAAATGAGAGGTGACTCCAAGCACATTCCTAGATCTACAGAAGAGGGTAAGTATGAAAAGAACATCATATCCAATACAAAGAGATACAACAATTTACAAGAAGTAATATGACAGAACATACCAACAGGTGGTTCACATTCACAAGTGACAAAGTACTAATATAGAAATGAAGTTCATATAATTTATATAAAATTGTAAAAATAAATATGAAGTCTCCATCCTCCAACTCATTATCAAGGAAGTTCATTCACTAGTATAGATTCATAAAGGTCCACAATAAATATGTAAAATGTTATAATAATCCCAATGTAATCCATTAATTGACAACATAGCCCTAATTTGGTGAATAGATAATGAAACCAATTGTGTGCATTGAATGAAAATATAGTAGAGTAAAGTAAAGATTGCCACTAAAAGCCGACTAAAGGTTTCAGACCTTTTGATTCTATCACTGTTATTCAGTCAATAACCTCCAGGCGCATTTTAGTGTACAAAGCAAATCAATAAAATAATAAATGATTTAAAGGTTTTCGCCAATACATATGTAGGATCCTGAATTATTGTTTAATGAATCATTAATTCAATTATAATAATACATTACTTCTAGCTGAGATGAAAGGAGTGCAAATACACCAATATTTCCACCTGAAGGTGGCATTGCCATTGAAAAAAAATGTTCTAGTGACTTTTCTCGTGACTAGAATCTAGTCTATTAATTAATTACTACAATCTGATTCCAGTAAAAATGAGCAATTACTGAGACATAACAGACAATGGACCCAATTATAAGCTGCGACTCCATCAGCCAGGCTGACAGAGTCACAGATGTTTTCAGGATCTGCATATGTGCTTTGAATCAAACGGATGTGGACGCAAAGCGCGTCTCCATATCCTTTTGACTACGACTCATATAAATGAGAAAAAGGGCGTCCCACTTAGAAGCGCAGAAGCAGGTAATGTCCTATGGATAATTACCTGCTTCATTAAGTTTTTGATGGCCGTCAGAAACTCAGAATCAGGTCCAATATGATTAAAACAACAAGTGTTCCCATAGGAAAAAAGGCTCAGCACTGATTGTGGATAAACATTTTCACACTGCTACACTAAGGGGTATATTTACTAAGGGTCTAATTTGATGGGGATTTGAATTAGGAGCTCTTCGCTTAATTTTTGGAAAAAATTGCTTTGATTTCAATTCGAAGTACCCTCGCGAAGTTGAGTATTCACAATAGTTCGAATTCTTAGTGCGTTTTTTTTTCGAACTCGATTTGCTCCGATTTCCTTCAGCGAATTTCTTTTAAAATCCCTTCGATGTTGCAAGAATTCGAAGGGATTTTCAAAAATCGAACGTCGAATTCTATATGACGTCACTATTTTCGAATACAAATCCCTGTTACTGATTCATAAACTGACTCATGACTAGGGAAACAGACTGTGCATTATTTTAGCCAAAGGAACTCATTAATTTCAGCAGGCCAGGAACTGCATGAGAGCGAGAGGTTTCAGGCTCTAAAGTCTCTCTCTGCTCCAATAAGCTCAGGAGGGTAGACCGGTTAAGGTGGAAATAACGCACAACCTCCTGACAGGGAGTCCAGGTCAAAACGCAGCATAAAGTTTTGGTTTGCCCGTGGATTATAGAGCAGGGGTTGGACCTGGGGCTGGTGATGTTCTACCTGCAGCTCTCCATCCTCCTCATNTTGGCCNCCTTGCCCAGACCAGTTTGCCACTGCACAGGCCAGGACAAGATGAAACATGCCTCCCTCAGCCATGTTTTCTATCACACATGTATTGGGTTACAGAACATGAGCAATTTATAGAGTGCTAGCAATTTGCAATCAGGGTATGGTTGGTGAAAGGGCTCAAATCGGGTCCCTTTTGACTCGAATTGCATGACCGGGATTTTTGGCAAAATCGAACATCGGATACGGAAATCCCGGTTTAGTAAATCTACATGTGAAGGCACTTGATAGGATTTTTTTGAAATTTCAATTTGACTTTCACTGCAGAAATTCGAACGTTTGATTTTGTATAATATTCGAATTTACCTGAAATTGAGCCTTTGTAAATGCTTAAAACAAAAAATCGAAAAGAAAATCAAAGGTAAAATTCGAATTCACAAATTCGACCCTTAGTATATACCCCTAACTGTCATATGAATATTTGAAAAAAAAAACCATTACAAAGAATTATCAGAAATGAATGATATTGTAGTTTTTCGTTCTACTTATATTTTCTTAAGCAACCCCATGATTGTTATTATATGAAAGTGGTGATAAATATAATGGTTGTGAAACATCCGACGGGGTTGATAATGACAGAATATGTAGTATGGGTCCAGTAGCTGATCGTTCTGTGAATCCCAGTGATGTGCAAGGGTAGGTTATGCAGGGTGCACCAGGGATGATTTTGGTCCAGGTGTTGCCAGATGTAGATATAGATGGTGGTGAAGATGCTTGAAGTTGTGCTTGGGTCCATGAAAAAGGGTATTGTGTCCATATTGCAGATGAATAAAAGTAATTTAAAAAAAACTGCGTGTCACTCCCAACAGAGGTTCAGACATTAAACTTGGCCTGTTATATGAATATGAAGCACTAGTATTGGAGCATGTACTGGACCGCTCTGTGACACAGGAACACTATTGTTGGAACAAAGTGATTGGTGGGTGTCAAAGTTTGGCATTAAGGGGGAAGGTAGTGAACGAGGGAAGGGGAAAGGGTGGATCAGGGTGGGGTAATGGCTGGAGGAATTTGTATGGAGAAAGTAAAGTGTAGGGAGAAAGCAGTGAGGAAGGTAGAAATGTAAAGAAGGGCTAGCAGGAATGATGTGGGAGTGAATTTCAAACATGCCTACTAGCTTATGTTTACATGTAATTCTTTTTGCAATAATTATGTTTATACATATATATTGTTTGTTTTTGTGTAAAATACCCTTTTTCCTTTCAAGCACCTGCATTGTATTAGCTTACAGACCAATGTGCAGACTCCATTTTGTGTGTTTGTGTATAAAAGCTTGCCTGAGATCCCAGCTGACAGGGGGTGGGGTCTCAGAGAAGCAGTTTGAGGAAACGTTATGGGGAGTTTTCTCAAGGTGTCTTGCACTTGGACTGGAAATACATGATATGTGTCCCAAAGTTGGGCTCTGAAAAATTTAGAGTTAGGACCACCACAAGCAGAAAGGCCTTGTAAGTGGCTGGTGGCTAAACATGTATGAGCATATATGTGCCATGTATGTGACGGACGTTTCTGCCATTTTATTTATTATATAAAGTAGCATAGTCTGTCACTGGCTAATAGCATGAGTGCTGGGGATTCTTGTTTGTTTTTGTGTAAAATACCCTTTTTCTTTTCAAGCACCTGCATTGTATTAGCTTACAGACCAATGTGCAGACTCCATTTTGTGTGTTTACATATATATATATATATATATATATATATATATATATATTTCATAGAATTAATCTAGAAAATATGTATTATATGTTAATATTGTAGTAAACACTTATAATTTTTAGGTTTTCATATTAAGTAGATGAAAATAGGTATCATGTGAAAAATAAACAAACCAATAGCTTTTAACCAATAGCTTACATAAGTACAATGGAATATATAGAATGTACTGAAATTCTAAGACATAGAATAAAAACACAATATGTACAGTTGTTTTAATAAAAATTTATTTTAAAAAAAGAAGCATTCTAATAGGCACAATACAATAAACGAATCAATAGATAAATATAATATAAAAGTACTTTTAAAATAAAACAGAAACAAGTGAATTAATAAACATTCCTTATTGAACATGTTCTTAAACATCTGATGCCTTCTGAGTGCTTAGAGAAGATTGGCAAATTCTTGACATTCATTTAATTAGTCATATAAAACATTCTTGCGTTAAGTGGAAAGCGTTTTCATGTAGTTTTAAAGCAAAAGTGATGAACTTCCTGAAATATTAACAAATCTACATTAATACACTAAATCTATATCTGACCCTTACCAATTTTGTGCCATATAAAGAATTTTATGTACACAACCAATATAGCAGGATGCTAAGGCTGACTAATGGCATTCTAGGTATTTACACATTGCTGTTAAGAAGAAAGGGTGTTTACAGATTAAAGACACTACAGGATACATATCTCTAAATAGTAAATAGTAAATTTGATAAAACATAAAGTTATTATTATTTCAACTAAAATCAATGAAAAGGAATGAAATTATCTGAAAGTGAAAAAAGTTCAAAATAAGTGTTTAAACTAACGCTGCAGTCCTACTGCGCTGAATGAAACCACGTATCATTATGCTCCTCAATATTAATTATCCCCTAATGTGCAGACGTCTCCACATAGTATGTCAGAATAAAACTTAAGTAACTGGAACCCCACTTATAAGGTGCTTCCATCCTATGTATTTCTGTAGCTAAATAATTGCTACAATAAGCCTAATCTGTATTGCTGCAAAACCAGCTCTTATCCCTACTACTACAGAGCAATACAAATAAAGGTCATTGAGTACAAGGTAATTGGCAAGGACTGTGAACGCCAACGTATGTTTAACTTAGCCTCTTTGTCAAGGCATCAGGAAGTTGTATTTAGCTCCTATTTAAATAACTGAGGCCTGAGGCATGCTGATTAAACGATTCAAATATTCAATATTTTTTATTTAAATAATACAGTTTTCTGTAATAATACTAATGTTATATTTGTGGTAATCTGTGGTAAGCTTGAAAAATCCTCCAATCCATTATTCACTCAATCTATTGTATACAATGTACATAAAATTAGCTCATTATCTTTTATTAGTTTGTTGTATCTACCATTTAGTTTTGCTTTACATGTCTACATAGTGGTCTAGAGGAATTATTATTTTATTTTTTCCTGATCTCTGCTGTGTTACCCTAATTAATTAATTTTTTTGTTTCATTTATTTATTTGTTTACAGGTATTTCCCACATGACAATAATGTATCTGGTACTTAAATCTTTTCATTCATCTCTCTCGCTACACTGAAAAAATCATTATGATGAATTTAAATGTACGCCCGCTTGCAAATATTGTTGTCCGTGTAAATAATTTCAATAAACCATTAGAAATGTTTTGTTTTTCACTCAATACGTCTCCCAATAATCCATCCTTCAATTAAATTAGTGCATGTCCCTGCTTATAAAGAAGAAAGGAAAATATCCAGATGTTGTATCTCATATTCTCAAACAGATGTATTCATTTACATTACAAAGTCATATGGTCTAGTGATTTTATTGTACCTTATGTTATGAACTGATTAGGGACATTTTACTTTGTCCCTTACTTAGGCTACCAAATGGATATTGATATATTTATTAGTGAATTAAATATAAAGTCTTCTAAAAATAAAAAAATAAAAAAATGTCATGCTCCATATTGATAATAGAAACTGGCTAAATAGATTTTGCTCTTTCAGTGAATTGTGTTGAATAATTAGTGCAATTAATATCTCCATCACTGCACTGTAATGTGTAATAATAACTTATACATAATTAATTGTAGCAATGACTAAATCAAATCTTTATATTATTATTTTAAAAATATCATTAAAAACATCTCCAATATACTGTCGGCCTTATATTGGTTTGGCCTTATATTTCAGCCAGAATAGACTATTCATGTGGGTGATGTAGGATGTGCCCATACATGACAGTGACCCAAGAGTATACATATGGGGCATATCCAGAGTAGCCCTGTGATTTTAGTTAAAATTAGGCATGCTACTATATGCTGAATAGTTTTTTGCCGTGTTTAGGCTTGCCCTCACAAATGCTCATTGCAACTATTTAACACCTCCAACTTTTTTCCTGCGCCTTGCTAGGGATAGCGTAAGTATTAATTTTTCTGTCTTTTGCTGAATGTCAGCCTATTTTAAATACCAGGCTTCCCTGGTCTGCACTTGGGTTTTGTGTTGCCTGTGCATTGTTGTGTCACTGGTGTGCAACAGAAAAAAATCAAGTCAATAATCAATCAAATAAGCCAAAAAGACTCATGGTGGTACATTGCATGTCCAAGAATGTGAGTGTTTAATTAACAAGTGCGACTTTTGGCCAAAGAAAAAATAAAATCCAATGTATGGCTATAAGGCCAAACCAACAGGACAATATATTGGTTGTTTTTAATGATATTTTGAAAATAAAAATATAAAGATTTTATGTAATCATTTCTATAAATAACCCTTTCTCACCCCAGGACGTATATGTACGTCATTGCTATAAACAGTCAGCCTGCCTTGTGGCAGGCTGAGATCTTAGTGATAACTGCTGTCACAGACAGCAGACATCACTCCTAACAGCTGGGGGTGGGAAAATGGGCGTAGCCCTGATCGCAGTGATTGGCTAGTCAATTTTAATCGTGGCATTTGTATGTTATTTTCCTTGTTTACTTTAGTTTAGCCATGGAATATGACTTGCATTAAGTCATATTTCACTGACAAACTAGTATGAAGGGAGATCTGATAACAGATCAGTCACAAGCAGGCTGCTGTGAAAGATTTAGCAGCCGATCTCTGTGTACATTAACTTGCTGGATCTGCTACAGAGAGTAGTATATAGTATAGTATAATAATACTATTCTCAGTTGGTTAAATGGAGTGAAAATGGAAGAAATAAATGCTACACAATATTTATGAAACACTGAGTTCTATAATATGTGTACCATTGTTCCCTGTGTCATTGTGCCGGTGTGCACTAACTGGTTACATGTACAAGGACTATA
>JABWIB010004625.1:44636-58498 GCA_016617825.1 Platyplectrum ornatum
AGCTGCTTTTGGTTAGTAGTCTGTCTTTCCGGTCACTGCACTCTGGTTACTCTTTTTTTCATTCCTTTTTTCCTGATGAAAGTCGCTAGAGTGGCGACTGAAACGTTGGCCTCAATTTATATATGTGCTGAAATAATAAACATTCTATTCACATAATCAAGTCTTCTCAGTGCTACCTATTCTGCCCTATGTTCAACCCGATGGACGGCACCAGGTGCACAAAATACCTGTCGAGATTGAATCCCGATCTCTGGATTACTTTGTATATATTATTGATAGAATAAATAGTTAAATTATAGTATTTTCCAATTGCATTCTCATATATAAGGTATTGACAAAAATAACATATGGGAATATCTTAAAGGCTAATAATAAATATAACATTGCAAATTGTGCTGTTAAAATGTCAGAGCTCATGGCTATATAACTAATTTGGCACCAATTCTTCTGGGTACATTATTGATTATTATGTAGTATTATAGCAATCTTAGATACCATATTACCTATATAAGAGGATGCCAGTCAAACCTCACAAGTTGGTGAAGAAAAGCTAAACGNGATTACGGCTTACATTTAAGTATTATTATCCAGCAGATTGCGTCCACTGTCACGTACTGTCAGTGCCAGGAACAAAAGTTTTATTTATTTAGAGTCAATAAGAATAATAAAGTATTTGTAGACTCTATCCTCTGCTGTCACTACTGATAACATCCTCAGTAAATAATAAGGTAATTTAATAGATACTGAAGTCTTGATGCCCTACACATTTCAGGGCTGCAGGAAAAGTAACTGTTCACAAACATAACCCGAAAGTCAAAACGGCTTTCAAGATGAAAATGAGGGAAGAGATAAGTAGTTGCACAGCAAGGGGCTCAGTGAAAGTGCACATTTGCATTTGTTAAATGCCTGACTACCTCTTTAAAGATAAAGGGTGGTCCCATACACAGAGTTTAAATACACAACAGAAGCTGGAAGCAAGCGCAGTCTAACACGTGGGTCTTTCAACTAATGCATGAAATGTCTTATTTTAACTGAAATTGCATAGTNTGTTTCATACACAGTTATAGAAAATGGTGGCAGCTCGAATCACTTTATAGGAAAATGTTAACAGATGCCTGGAAGTTCCGGTAGAAATAAAATGCCCCCGCACACTGCTATTATCCATAAATGATATCTGAATTGTCGCAAAATAAAATGCCGAAATATTAGTTACATGATTTGATATGATAAGCCTGTTACTTTCAAGACTTTACTGCTGAGGTGNTCCTAACTCTAAACAGAGAGAGTATCTATACTGGTTACATCAATAAACCAAATCATGGTTCATTTTTCAATGTTATTGTAAGTTTAAACGTTTCTAAAATACCACCATTTCTAGGGATACATGGCTGACTCTTCCACGTTTCGAGAAATGTATCAACACGCTGCACTAATGCATAACAGCACACAGCTTGTCCATTGACAATCATTATCTTCTGCACTGATGCGCCACCTAGCTGTTACTGTTGGAACTACAACTTTCCAAAGTTACTGACATCATGGCGCCAAAGCATATTAGCATGATCTTGGGATAAATCCGGCCCCATGACAGTATTTTAGAAANNTCATAAAGTGTCACATCTGTACATTGTGAAATGTGAGTAACTATTATTTCTGCATTTTATTTATCAGATAGAATGCCAGCCAGTTTTCCCTTAGCTTATGACGCACATGATGGCCATGTTTAATCCACATTGTGATTTCAGTCTACTTACAATATTATGGATACAATCCAGGCTCAAAAATGTGAGAAACAATGCATCCTTTGCTTGACAGAAATAATGTGTGTCCTCATAGTGGTGCAGACACAAAAGTACGCAGGCTTCTGGATTTATATGCAAAGTGAGTGTGTCATTCTGTGGACAGACACATAACAGTCAAGCACAATGAAGTCACACTCTTCCCCGGTGATTGATACACAAGTGAGGAGCTTTTCCATTGTTATTTGTAATGGAAAGTCTGGCTATGCGTCATATCTTCCCTAAAAGAAGTAATAAATAAAATCAGCATAGAATAAAGTTACATGTTTTGTTCTTGTTAATTGTTTTGGTCTCATATATTGGTGGACACTCAGCTGTCGGCAGCTCTTTAGACTTAGATATGTAGCCATGTAGCCATACCTCCCTACTGTCCTAATTACAGCAGAACTGTTTCGATTTTGAGTGAGGGTCCCGCTGTGTTGGCTTCCGTCTGTTTTGTTCTGATAAGAAGACAAAACTGGTGGCAAAGGTTTTTTTTATGTTACTCCACATTGGGTGACAGAGCTGGGGTTTTGTTTGGACTCAAGTGGATCTGCCATGTTTGACTATTGGATTTGCCATACATTGACTAAAGCACTTTACCANGGCCGCCATTAGGGGGAAACAGCCAGGCCGGACAGAGTGGGGCCCAGACAGATTTAGCATCCAGCGCCATGACTAATGTGTAGCAGCAGCAGAGAGAATACAGATAGAAAGGTTCTATTTTTTCTTTGTTGTCGCTGCATGGCGGCTCCTGGGACCATAATCTCATATATTTTGACTACCCATTTTGGTAGTCCCAGGCCCCGTTATTTCTGACAGCGGCCCTACAGTTCACCCCTTCCTTCACTGCAACACTTCTTTGAATGTAGGCTGTTGCAGTAGTGTGTCGTGTTGTTCGGGGCATGTGCAGTGTAATAGCAGGGCTGCCATCAGAAATAACTTCCCCATGTGACNTTATGGGCCAGGGAGCGCCAACAAAGAAAATACAGAAGCTTTCTATCTGTATTCTCTCTGCTGCCACTGCACACTAGTGGTATGGTGCTGGTTTCCCGCTCTGTCTGGGCCACCACTCTGTCTGGGCCCCGGGACAGTAGACCTGGCTGTCCTCCCCCCCAACGGCGGCACTATGCAATAGTACACAGTTACAGCTCAGTCCAGACCAGGTCCTATATGTGCAAGTCACACTGATGAGAAGAGGAACCTATTGCAATATGTAATGGGAGATCTCTAAAGCCCAGACATAGTTTAAATCAAACGTCAGTCTCTATGGATACCTATTGACTCTGTTTTGTAATTATTGTATAAGGAATTGAGCTCTAAAAGGGGGTCACATGTAAGATTACTTTCACCTTTGTTCAAATTATTTATTTAAAGCCAAGAGGATGCAAAACGTTACTCTTGCAATGCTAACTAGCCCTGGCACAGCTACTTGCAGCCTTGCTTTGAATATCTAATGAACAGGGCAATACACTCGGATTGGGGGAGACTAAAATTGCAGCGAATGCAATCTTTGAATCTGCAATACCCTCCCTCTACTTTTGTTTTATTTACAAATGTGTCCCCAGAATTCAAATGAGTTATCTATTCTGTGACTGCTTCATTTTCCCACACAAGACTTGTCTCTGGCTGATGCAGGGTCCTGCAAATATACCAAGAAGAAAAGACAGCGAGCAAAAGAATTCTTTTCAGACCNTTTTTATGTTTCATGTCCCCCCCTTCACACCTCCCTACCCACTTCAGCGTTCTTTATGTTATACGATCACTCAAATTGAAGCCCAGGAGGGTCCTATAGGCAATGCACAGCATCCCTGGGAGAAAAAGGCCCCCAACAATCTATACACCAGATGTATAATGTTATATGGTCAAACTGGCAAACACAAAGGCTGAAAAACAAAAGGCGTGAATTAGGGAGAGGTATTCAAAGGCATGTTTTCAAAACAGCCCAGCCAAGTGCCTGGCTAGTCCTCTAGGGACAAAATGCTTGAAAAAAAAAGGTGCTAAAGAATGAAAGAGAAAAAATGAGTGGAAAAGCCCCTTTTTTCTAATTAGCTGAGGCCTAACAGGCACTGAATATCACAACTCTAAGGGGTTTCTGCGGTTGGTTGAAATGAAAGATGTCTACTCTGAAACATGGACACAGTGCGGCATCCACAGTCTTCCAGCATGAAGCTCCCCCACTTCTCAGCCCGGTGGAAGGTGACAATAAGGGACATTCGGCAGCTTTCATGCAGGAATAAATGACTATATAATGGTGCCTTAGGGTTTTGGAATTCAGCACCCAGGGAGAAAAAGTGAACAAAACACAACATGCAACATGACATCAATACAATTTTATTAATTCTGAAGATAGTTCATCTAACATTAAACACAACTGTACAATTGCATGATATTCTAACATTATTATATAACATTATAGTGGTGCAATATAACTGTAATATATGAAGCTTCTGCCATTCATTCATATTAGGAAATGGTACACATTGTACAAAAGGCTGATTATTCTTCATAGGCGGGCATAGGAGCAATTACTGCTTTATTACTGATGTGATTAAAAGTGATTGAAAGAACCCCCCCTTCCTCCACGCACACACACACACACACGCTCACACCCCCCTCTGGTTTGTTATGAGAGTTGTGGAAAATCACAGATGTTAGATTCACATTTAAATACCTGTGATAGGTGGCAGACAGCTTTTTGTGTGGCCATTTACTTTAATAGGACACGTCTGGCATTTTAAGTATCTGCTGTCCCATCTACCCTGTTGTCGNATTATTATATAACATTATAGTGGTGCAATATAACTGTAATATATGAAGCTTCTGCCATTCATTCATATTAGGAAATGGTACACATTGTACAAAAGGCTGATTATTCTTCATAGGCGGGCATAGGAGCAATTACTGCTTTATTACTGATGTGATTAAAAGTGATTGAAAGAACCCCCCCTTCCTCCACGCACACACACACACACACGCTCACACCCCCCTCTGGTTTGTTATGAGAGTTGTGGAAAATCACAGATGTTAGATTCACATTTAAATACCTGTGATAGGTGGCAGACAGCTTTTTGTGTGGCCATTTACTTTAATAGGACACGTCTGGCATTTTAAGTATCTGCTGTCCCATCTACCCTGTTGTCGTATGTACTTGGATCTTTGCTTAACCTAACAATGTCTTCTCGCAACTTATGACTGTGCATCAAGCATAGCATATGAAGAAATGACTGACAGGCACANGCAACAAACAATATGATGTATACAATACACTATACTTTATACCATAGATACATCAATGTGAATAGGTAATTGAATAGATATTGTCATTATGGGCCTGATTCAATCCTGTGCGAAGACGGAGAAAGCGTGAAGTGCTTACACAATCATACAATCTATATATATTAAACAACCNAATTATATAATTAAATCAACATGTATGTAGAATTTTTATTACAATTTAATTCTAGCTATTATTCTCTTTAAATGTGTGTCTTTAGTTAATATTAAATGAATGAATGAACAAATGTTTTTTTTTGGAGAATTAGCATAAGGAAAGACAGAAGTGTAAGAAAATAAACAGGAGTTAGCCCCATATTTCATCTTTCCCATTAGTTGTGGGAATGTACANGAGGGAAGGAATACAGCGCTGCTTACACTGGTGTTTATTATGCAAACTTCATTTCTCCTTCATGTTCATGAAATCATAACCATTTTCCTACATCAAAGGATCACTGCTGCCATAGTCCTGTGCAATGTATGCGATGTTTAATGGTTCACGGCACATGTTTCTTAAGTATGTAGCAGTAGAGAAAACTGTATTGAATCATCCAGAGTGTTGGGCTAAGGTGACTATTCCCAAAACTCTGTTATCGTTTTATGGAGGTTGAACACTGATCTGACAAGCAGTCAGATAGGTGTGCTTCCTATTTACTTATTAACAGGTGTATGAAATATGTTTCTGGCCCATAATGGCGGCTTTCGCATCTTTTGAGAGGAAACCATCACAACTAAAAGAGATAGTCGCTTTAAAATGCANTCCCTTCCTGTATTCCACATGCGAAGGCCTGGCATCTCATGGAATGTAGTGAACATTTATCTAATAATATCTTGTTTGGAACATCCACTATTTATATTAATCATGTTAGCCACTGTGGTTTTCATTACGGTTAGTATAGCATACCAGGCATGAGCTGTCTCAGTCACACACTGACTACTAATAAAAATAAGTGGATGGACTATGTTGACCAGCTTGGCTGGCTACTTTTTACAGTCAAGTCTCTTAGCAACAGTTGTCACTTTTTCCAGTAAATCATACCACCTGCCATCTTGAGGCTAGGTCACCTTTCATTATATAGTAGAGGGACCGCTCTTGCGACTCTCTCTAATGAGGTCTGTGCCACGAGGGTTGTCCATTTATTTGTTAGAAATTCATTTTGAACTCTTTATTTCGCTGAGCTTCTACTTCCAGGGAGAACATGTATAGTTGTTTTTTTTTTTTTCCTTTGCAAAATTTCTCGTCTGTCATTTATAATGATTGATAGATTTATTTCAGCAAGATCCTAGTGAATGATTGAACCCCACTGAGTCGCCTGCAGTAATATGCATGAAAAGGCCTTTCGGCTTCCGCAGTCTCAGTATTGGGGAAGACCTTGGTCTGCCTGGGGAGCCAAGACCTAGTCTTCGACTGATTGGATTAATTTTGGACAGACTTTGACAAAGCTGGAGATAAAAACAGTGAGATGCTGCAGCTTTCAGGCAAGAAAGAGGAATAACAATGTAAAAAAAAAATCATGTGGGTTCTTCTGAGAATCGCCACAGCTGAAATAACATGACAAAGTTCACAGAGAACATAGTTTACAGACAGGAGAGACACAAATAAAGAGAGGAAGTAGAGATTTGCTCTAAAAGTAATGGCCTTTGAGGTGCATGTTAAAGCCTAAGCTCAAAGGGCATCTGTAGTGTCAGGCCCATATCTAGTAAATGGTGCTGTTAATAGGACATTAAGCAGTGTTGCAATCAATTGTTTCCTTCTTTCATGTGACGCTATGACACATACACTCTGGTGACTTTGCTACTTCAGTAGAATAAAAACGTCTTGTAATAATATTCATTTCCCTGCTAACCAACCGTTTCTATACAATAAAAGTGTGATGCCTTCACCACATCAATAATCACCCACCATCAGCAGCTCCATGTTGGTTGTATGGATTGTGTAAAAGACTGATTTTCGAAACAACATATAATGAATGGAAAAGTATACTGAGGAATTTCTGTTTCTGCAGCTCACAATTCTTTACTGTGAGAACTCTTTTATGCGACTCTGTCCGACCAATGAACCCAAGGAGCCATGCGGACAGCACAGTATCACTTGTCGGAGGTATCTCTTGCTATGGAGGGAGGGAACGATTCTTATAAGGGAAGGATTAGTTGTAGGCTACAGGGATTAGATGGAGCATAGAGAGGGAGAATTAGGGATAGGCTGTAAGGATTGATGAAGCTTTATTATTTTATTATTATTGACGTTTATTTATAAGGTGCCACACATTATATGCAAAGCCTATATATTGTAAGCTTGCGNGCANNGCCCTCTTCCCCGCCCTTTCTGTCTGTTACCACCCAGTCATNTCTCATTGATTGCTAAAATTGTAAAGTGCTACATAATCTNATGGCGCTGTATAAAAACATGTTGATAAATAATAATAAAGAATACAGTGCGAAACACAAGCAGGAGGGGTNGACAGTACAGAAGACATTGGGATCAGAAGANAGAGGGTAGAAAGATTAGGCAGAGGAGGGGTAGGCCAATCTGATGAAGGAGAGGGAGCGTTTGAAGGCTTGAATGATGTTAGATAGCCTGATAGTTTNAGGTAAGTCATTCCAGTGTAAAGGGGGCAGGTCGGCAGAAGTCCTGGATGCATTAGTGAGAAGTAGTAAACATGTGGAATTTGAGGCAGCCGCAGAACGGAGATAATAGGAGGGAGTGTGGATGGAGATAAGTGAGGAGAGGCAGGGAGCAGAGGAAAAGAGAGAGCCTTGTAGGAGCTTCANAATAATTCAGAAACGTATTGTAAGCCAATGTAGATTATTATTATCCCCATGGAATATCCCCAAGTTTCTTAATGCTCAAGGAAGGCCATATCATAAATAGCTATAGTTGACTTAGGAACTGAGGGTGGGGGTTAATAACTACATTTTTATCTTCTATCCAGTAATATTGAAATCATTTATAAAGTGGAATTGCTGCAGAGCAGAAAACACTTTTATAGTATCTGCAAATGCACAGTATGATGGTCCACACTGGGAATATTAAGGAGCACACCAACCTTCTGCTCATNCTAGTTACCTCCATAAAATGTAAGTGTACTTTATTCTGAGAGAGGTCATTCTGCATAACAAGATGTCATATGACATGCAAGCTGCCATAACATTGCCAACATGCCTTTCTAGAACATACTGCTCAATATAAGTCTCTTTTACAGCTGAAATAAACTATGAGCAATGAGGCACTGGCATTCTCTTTATAACATATGTCTCTCTCTTGAAGTATTTTTAGATATTGGGCAAAATGTGCTTTGAAAAGTTATTCATTGATGGATCACAAACATGGATCACAAACATCCAAATAAAATATTTAAGTCTTATGCACAGAAAAGAAAGTTTATTAANGTGTTCTTTTCCCCGTTATAATATTAGCACTACATAAGTTTGTGTTTCTTTTGATTAGTGATCCCACTGTATTTCCCAACACCAGTCCACCTGCCGACCTTGTCCTAGATCTTCTCTANCACCAGCACTGCCGGTTTTCTCTGTATGCCGTTGCACTATGGAAGACATCTAAGCATACTTTTCAGAATNAAGACACATGACGTGGGAAGATTTTCCATTAAACCTTGATTTATGTGTTCTTTATAAATGACCTCCCATGACATTAATCAAGCAAATGCCATACAGTTTATTACATACNACCAAATAATCTGCTAAATACACAATAAATGAAGGACACTGTAATAATAGTACGCATGTGATTAATCTATACAGCACAGATTGTAGGCTCATCTGTTTTCCACAATATATCTATCATTTTATTGTAGGCTAAAAGGCCATGAAAAACTAAGATTNAACATTCTGAACTTCTGAAAGCTGACTTTTCTCAGCTAAAGGGTAAAGGTAAACTTAGAAGTACACAGGTCTGGATGGGTACATAGAGAAAGGCAACTGGGGTGCAGGAATTTAATAGCTGTGGACAAGGATCCTAAGATTGTCAAATCACTTGTAGCCAGGATCAAGTAGGAGGTAGGACCCATATATCACTTACTCAACATGTACTTGTGTCACAGGAGTGATGGAGTACACCTTGTAGTGGAAGGGCACAGGCTTTTCATCACCTAGGTTTATGGATTAGGTTGTCAGTTGAGGAGAATTTTGTGTGGCAGGTGCCTACTCAGTGGGGGATCCACAACTTGGCATTGGTAATGTGGAGGGCCCACAGCAAGGAATTAAAGGGAGCAATGGCACCCTTCTTGCACAGCAGGGCCCTTGTCTCTCTGGCCAACAGGCAGGCAGCATGGTGCCATCCTCCTGGAGGTTGTGTGTGCTGCTCCTCTTTTGGNGGTGGTGTAGTCATGTGAGTCGGGTTCTGCTCTTGATTTAGGGGTGGAAATTGACCGGCTTGGGCCCCATATAGAGATGAATCTCTATAGCTGCACAATGTATTTATATACATAGCGTAACAGCCCATGATACATGGTATGTTGAGTGGTGTCATAAGCGACCAGTCTCTAGCAGTTTGCATAGAGTTCCTCCGGGCCCCATCCCCCTCTGATATCATAGTTGTTAGGTCACTGTCCTTTAACCNCTGAGCACGTAGGACCAGTTTATAAATAAAAACAAATATGGTCGTGGTTCCACCTGGACAAAACCATGTTGACACATTAATTTGTTTCTTGCATGCCATGGGAAATACTTAGATGTTCCTTANTCCACATAGATACTGATACAGATACAGCTTTAATTTTAGATCTGGGTTAGGGAACATCACATCTGTTTGTTAAAGGTTCAGTTTTCTACCTCTGCAACACAATAAGATTTTGCCAGGTGTAAGTTTCCACCTGTTTTTCTCTTATCGTCTCTGGATCCACTCTACATTGTGTAAAAAACACATTTTCACAATGAAACTGACTGAGAAATTGAGACAAATTGTTCCTTTGTAATACTCTCTATGGTAAATGTTTTAAATGCTATAGTAAATGTTGCGTCATGTAACCAGATTCTGTTGGCTTTGTTTAAGTGGAACTGTCCCTTTAAATAAAATATGGGTTGCATTATTCACAAATAATTCAAGAATCTCCCATCATCAGCTGATATGCAGCAATATATAGTGCTTGAAAATGGGAACACGTTTTGAGAAACAATGAAAGGAAGGAAATTCTCAGTTATAGCTGCAGTCTGTCACGTGTTCATTACAACACCGCGCTACATCTATAACTACCTTGAAATCCCCCGCCGTGCTCAGGTATTGGAACAAAAAGAGCAGGTTTGGGTCTAAAGTTCCTTCCTTTTATTGTTTTCTGGTAAAGCAATCTTTGAAAGTAACAGTTTATATCCATCCTGTTTAGTTGCTACATTTATTTCTATCACCCAGCATGTGTCATTGTCAGGAAACGTACAGTTTACGTCTCGACAAAAGCAGGTTCGGTTTTATGTAAATTAAACATTATGCATGCCGCTTCCCCATCTTTGCCTGCTTAATTGACTTTAAAATTAATTAGTTTACATAAGCAATAGTCATAATAGCAGTATAAAAGTGCAAGCTCTCTTCCCTTTCTCATCACATATGTTTTTTGGAACACTTATTTATGAGGTTACNATGTTAGGTCTCAGTTTCAGTTTGGAGTCAACCCAGGTAACTGCACATTTGCACNTGTACAAAGTGTTTTACAATTTAGGAGGTCCAAATGTGTTTTTTTTTCTTTCCTTTGAAGGAAAAATACTGTCTGAAATGTGCACAAATATTTGAATATTTGTCAGTATATTGTGGACTGCTTGTGTATTTTACCATGTATGTCTCAGTGTGCTTCCCATGTGTTTCTGTCTGGTGCTATGGACATC
Organism: Platyplectrum ornatum; assembly: GCA_016617825.1. Classification (NCBI taxonomy): domain Eukaryota; kingdom Metazoa; phylum Chordata; class Amphibia; order Anura; family Limnodynastidae; genus Platyplectrum; species Platyplectrum ornatum. The sequence goes on from JABWIB010004625.1 coordinate 55,523, forward strand.
TTGTGGCACCTCATATATATCATATCTCCTCCATTATATGCCATGTGAATATGAAGGGAGTTACTTTTTTACTTATAATTAGTATAGACCCCCATGTGTTATGTTCACCTATGATTATTTCCCAGGATATTTTAGATCCAGTCTTGAAGCCACAAGATTTATCTGTCCCGATTCCTGTGTGGCAGTCTAGATTATGGGTGATGGATCTTTTCTCCTCCCCGCCTTGTGGTTTGTCTTAAATAATGGCTGGAAATGTTTTTTTGTACGTTTTATTTTTTTTTTTATTTGCCCTTTATTGNGCATGAAGAGGCAGTATTTGAAGAGACTTTGGTGGGACTTGGTCGAAGTTAGGGCTACGTCAGGAGTGGAGCTTGTTTTTCCCATTTCCTGTGTATAAAAAGTTGGCAGGTATGCTATATTGCCATTGAAAGACTAGAGACTAGCCATGTTTAAAAATTAAGCCAGCAAGTATAACCACAGCGTGTGACAAATACACTCATGCTCCAAGATGAAGTCCCCAGTAAATACAAAGAAGTTATGATTTGCTCCTTGGCTAGGGGTATACAGGCCTCTCCATATGACCCTGTTCTAAGCTGTTCATGTGTACTTCATGGCGCACTGATCATTGCACTATGCTGAAGTTATGCTCACACATTACTGTATACCAGTTATTACTGTATACCAGTTATGCTCACACATTACTATATACCATTACTGCTGTGATAGCTTTCAATGATGACTAGTGACCTTGCAAACACATTACGGACAGTCTATTGCGATCTTTGCACACAGATTCATTGAGCAAACAGCATGAAAGGCTTAACCCAATATATTATTCTTATAGTGTAGTTGCCTGTAAGTGCTTACCCTTCATCTCCCTACCCATGACATCACCAGGATATGTCCAAACACACGACATGGAACAGAACAGGATGTCCATAATTCAAATTTTCCTGGAACAAACATGTCATTAATTTATACAATCCATACAGGTACAGCCCAGGAATCCTGTACAGTATTTCACTCATTATACTACTACTAATGTGTCAAGAGATTCATCTAGTAAACTACTTCATTATCAACTGTCAATAAGAGTAAAGTGAGACAGACATACAATGCTACACATTACAGTAAACCAGGAAGCCACTGTGTGGGATATGATGATAAAAGCTGGGAAAGTCAGTGAATCAGAGTGAGTAAGTCNTCAAATGTGTTTATATAAGAAGAACTGTCCATAACACCCAGAAAGAATTCAGTGCAATGGAAACCTTTACAAAATACTTAATAACACTTTAGGGTCCATAATGTTGCTTAAACATGTGTTAAGAATATGAATCATTATATAATGGTATTTAGAAACTGTTCAAATGTGGAAATCATTATCACCTTTATGTATGAACTGCCCTTTAAATGTCTTTCTGACCATATAATTGATATATATATATATATATATATATATATATATATATATATATATATTTATATTTACATTGTTGCCAATGGTTGAACCCCTTATAAAAGTACATATTTATACATCTATTAAAAGCCATATTTTAATTGACACACAGAAAATACCCAGAGACCAACATTTCCAGGGTGGTCTGAGGTCTTTGAAGTCCTGTGATATAGACAAGCATTTTGCTGTCATTCCTATAAGGAGTTTTATTGGTGTTAGTATATAATAGAATGTACTTGATGACAATACTTCCATCTAACAATCCATCTGCAGTTAAGAATTTCATCTATAAACATTAAAAAGCGATAGAATTTCCATCTGAAATGACAGGNATATGTGACCGCAGCTATGATCCACATATAGGCATGTTTCTGTGTATTACTTGTGAGATTCTTGTAGAAATTTCCATTGGACAGTGGTGTAACTATCAGGGACTTCAGCTATGGTCATTATGTTCTGCAGAGTGCTTATACCACGTGCAGTCTTTGCTNTCTAAGAAAGTATCCTGCTTTGGACATATAGATAGTTGTATCACGGGTCCTGGCCCAGGAATGCCAAGTTCTGTCCTTGCCAATGGATTTATCATTTTAGCTCTGACCCTACAGGCACAATATAAGCCATACATAGGTTAACTGATTCTTTCTGCTACATTTATCTCTCCACAGTAGACTTACTGGTGGGCCGCGCATAGCTTAGTGTAGCATTGCATTTTTCTTCTTTACAAAGCAGTCTGAGCTGACTGAGTACTGAAGCATCAGCCCAGCCGTAGACAATGCTCTCTGTGGCTAATTAATGTCACCCAATGGATCATTTGTAAGAGACATAGCAGATTTTCCTTTTCCATCCATTCACTTTTAACTAGATCTTAAAGTGACAGCATTATTAATATTCAAATGCTTTTTTTTCAACCAATTTGTTATATAGGAACTTGGGGTCATGTAGCTCATATGGGCCAGAGGTTTGAATTTCCCTTAAGGTGGGCATGTTTTATTTATACTCATCATTTTTTATGACATTGGCATTAAAGTCATCAGTAATAAAGGTATAAAATATATGGTGTCCTAGGGATGCGCTGGTTACTTACATAAACGATGAAGAATTCTTTATGAAAAAATAGAGACATGAATGATATTAAATAGAACNGAAGTGTTAGCTGACACCTTAGGGACAAAAGACAAGATCCAGACTTGCATAGTTTGAGTGATGTACATAGTTACTTGCGTAGGCCATTTAAATATGCGTGTGTCTATACACACTGATCTGCTTCGTAAGTAAGCAGATTAGCTCATTGATTTTACGGTAGGCCTCTGTCCAGAAGCCCATACAAGGTAGGAGTGGCATAGGGGAGTTGTCTGGATCAGGATCCGGTACAAAATGTAGGTAAATGTTTCTAGAACGAGTTCTTTCATTGAGTTATCACATAATTAGTAATTCATAAAAGATAATTAAAATCCAGATCTATCATGCCTCAATTTGCTTATCCACATGTGATGTCGGCACGGTTGGGGGTCAGATGTTAG